>JAOPSE010000014.1:25483968-25728847 GCA_029449295.1 Zea luxurians
TGTTGCACACGATTTGATCGTGAAGCACTAGAGCATACACTGTTGGTACGTCGCCCTGACGTTCTTCAGACCAAAAGGCATGGAGATGTAGCAGAACATCTCGAAGGGGGTGACGAAGGTGGTTGCATGTTGGTCGGCTTCCTTCATAGCGAACTGGTGGTACCCCAAGTAGGCATCTAGGAAGGAAAGCAACTCGCACCCCATGGTGGAGTCTATGACCTAATCAATTCGCGGGAGAGCAAAAGGATCCTTTAGGCAAGCCTTGTTAAGACTTGTGTAGTCAACACACATCCTCCACCTTCTATTCTTCTTCTTGACAAGGACGGGGTTGGCAACCCACGTCGGGTGGTGTATCTACCATATTAATCTGGTCGACAAAAGCTTCCTGACCTCTTTGCCGATGGTCTTATGCTTTTCTTCGTCAAAACATCAGAGCCAATGGGTGACTGGCCTGGCCATTGGCTGGATGTTTAGATCTTGCTCGGTGATTTACCTTGGGATTCCGAACATATCAGCAGGCTTCCAGGCGAAGACGTCACAGTTGTCCGTGAGGAAGATGACGAGCACACTTTCTTGCTTGTCGGAGAGCACCGCCCCGATTCGAATGCATTTGGACGTGTTGGCTGTGTCGATTGGCACGTTCTTCATGTCCTCAGTGGACTTGAAGGTGCCAGAGCTAGCATTTAGGGTGTCGAGGGCGCCTTGCTGGGTGGCGCCATTTTGCAGCTGGCCTACTCACACGTGTAGGCTTCCTCGAATGAGGCGGCAACCGTAATGACCCCATAGGGTACGGGTATCTTCAACTTGAGGTAGGTGTAATTGGGAATCGCCATGAAGCTGGACATAGCATGGTCTCTCGAAAATGGTGTTGTAAGCTCCACGGATGTCCATCACCTCGAAGTGCATCGACTTGATGCGAAAATTTGAGGAGGCACCTAATGTAACCGGTAGTGTGATTCGCCTAAGTGGGTGAATCCCTCGGCCGAGCGTGACACCATGGATTGGCTCCATGCTTTGGTGTAGCGCAGAGCGCTAGATCCTCATGCGGTCGAGGGTCTAAATGTACAAGATATTGAGACTACTTCCATCCATGAGGACCTTGGAGAATCATCTCGGCCCACGATTGGCTCGACTACGAGGGGCTAGGTTCCAGTGTGTGGGACCCTGCCAAGGTGGTCGCGCCGATTGAAGGTGATTGGTAGCTCCGACCACTAGAGATATCGAGGGGTGGCAGGTTGTGTCGCGTACACCTCGTGACCTTCGTGTCGGCGCTTGTTGCTGGGTGCCCGATGGCGGTCTTCTCCAACTGTGCCTCCTGACGAAGGTGTTTCCCCCGCTTCAATGTTACCCATGGTCCGGCGGGAGCACCACCAAGGGGCGGCGTGCCTTCTTTCGCAATGTCGCGTCTCCACCCTGCCCTATGTGGGGCATGTGGATCCTATGCGCTCGACATCTGTTACCTTAGGTTTGTCAAGGCCATTGAGAGTGAAGGGTCATACCATTGAGAGTGACATGAGTAACGACAAATGGTAAGTGATATCGTCAGAGTTGGAGTGGAAGCCTTGTCTTTGCCGAATACTTCATTTACCTTTCAATCTAAGACTAATCATAGAGATATACTTGAAAGCATATTAGTCTTAGACTTGGCACAAGAAGAATAAGAAATATGCATTTGCACCAAATGAAAGAGATATGATCAAAGGTATATACTTGAGCTATGTGTGCAATGTTTCAATCAAAGTTCCGATAATCAAGTATATTTAGCTCATTCCTAAGTTTGCTAAAAGTTTTCTCATCTAGTGGCTTGGTGAAGATATTGGCTAATTGGTTGTGGGTGCTAACATAAGCAATTTCGATATCCCTTTTTATTGGTGTTCTCTCAGAAAGCGATACCGGATGTCTATGTGCTTAGTGCGGCTGTGCTCAACGGGATTATCTGCCATGCGGATTGTACTCTCATTATCACATAGGAGAGGGACTTTGCTCAATTTGTAGCCGTAGTCCCTAAGGGTTTGCCTCATCTAAAGTAATTGCACACAACAATGGCATGCGGCAATGTACTCGGCTTTGGCGGTGGAAAGAGCTACGAAGTTTTGTTTCTTTGGACCCCATGACACTAGGGATCTTCCCAGAAACTGACAAGTCCCAGATGTGCTCTTTCTATCAATTTTACATCTGGCATAATCGGCATCGGAATACCCAATTAGATCAAAGGTAGATCCCTTGGGGTACCAAAGCCCAAACTTAGGAGTGTAAACTAAATACCTCATGATTCTTTTCATGGCCCTAAGGTGAACTTCCTTAGGATTTGCCTGGAACCTTGCACACATGCATACGGAAAGCATAATATCCGGTCGAGATTCACATAAGTAGAGTAAAGATCCTATCATCGACCGGTATACCTTTTGATCCACGGACTTACCTCTTGTGTCGAGGTCGAGATGCCCATTTGTTCCCATGGGTGTCTTGATGGGTTTGCCATTCTTCATCCCAAACTTCTTAAGTATGTCTTGAATGTACTTAGTTTGGCTGATGAAGGTGCCTCTTGGAGTTGCTTGATTTGAAATCCAAGGAAATACTTCAACTCCCCATCATAGACATCTCGAATTTCTATATCATGATCTTGCTAAACTCTTCATAAGGTGACTTGTTAGTAGACCCAAATATAATATCATCAACATAAATTTGGCATATAAACAAGTCTTTTGCAACAGTTTTAGTGAAGAGAGTAGGATCGACCTTACCACCTTTGAAGCCATCAGTGACAAGAAAATCTCGCAGGCATCCATACCATGCTCTTGGGGCTTGCTTGAGCCCATAAATCGCTTTGAGAGCTTATAAACATGATTAGGATACTCACTATCTTCAAAATGGGAGTTTGCTCAACATAGACCTCTTCCTTGATAGGTCCATTGAGGAAGGCACTCTTCACGTCCATTTGATAAATCTTGAAGCCATGGTAAGTAGCATAGGCAAGTAATATACAAATTGACTCAAGCCTAGTGTAACACCCCGTCCAATCCCTGGACCAGTGGTACTTACTCCTGGCAGCTCTCTAGGATCATATATTGTCCCCACAGACCAACATGAGTCTTTTGTGTGCACTCGAGAAAACTTTCTGGTCGGTCACCCATCCTAAATTGCTCCAAGCCAAGCACACTTAACTTGGAGGTTCTTTCGAGATAGGCTTCCGAAAAAGAAGATGTACCTTGTTGGTATGGATAATCTATTAATTCTATTAAGCCTTGGGCAAGAAAATCACCATCCTAGGGCCAGGATATCACAATCCAACCCCTTAGAAGACCGATGTCCTCGTCGGTCAACCCCAATCCAGGAACCTCCCCTCTTAGCCATGTCTGTGTGTCTAGTGTCGTCATATGCCATGACATGTGACCACTCCGGGCCCACATGCGCCATCCGCCATATACCCGAACCCCCTAGCCCACACACGCCCGTGAAACCTCAAGAACCATCAATTAAAAATAATGCATTTAGTTATTGATGGTAATTATCGCAATAAATTTTTCATTCAAGTGTTTGTTATTTATTTACATTTGGAATTATTTTTTGATACCTAAGCCTACGCCCCCTAGGGGCCCAACACCTAAAAAAAATGCATTTAGTTTATTTGCATTTGGAATAATTTAGATTATTTATATATGTATTGACATTCATAATTAGAAAAGAAAAGAAAAAAAAGAAAATTCTAAACCCTAAACTAACCCTAACGGCCCACTAGGGGCCCACACCGCGTCGCGCCCCCTCCCTGCCCTAACCAGCCGCCACCACCCTCCTTCTCCCCCTCCTCTCTCTTAGGCGCGGGCCCCACCCAACCCCTCTCTCCTTCCCTGTCCCAGGTGCGCCGCCAGGGGGAGCAACGCCCACGCCACGTCGACTCCAGCCGCCAGGGCGCGCCGCACCAACCCGACGCTCCGACGCCCTGCACTCGAGCCGACCGCGTGCCACCCCACGTCGTCCGTTCTTCCCCTCGTCGTAATGGAGCTTCAAATCGACCGGTTCTTCCTCCCCCACTCTCTCCCCATTGATGCCACCGCTAATGGCCTCGAAGAACCTCGGTCGCCTCTCCCTCTCTCTATAAATACCGGTCAAGCTGCTCTCTTCCTCCTCCCTAGCCAAGCTCGCCACTCTCTCTCACTCTCCTTGCTCGCCCACGCCGTCGTTGGAGCTTCGTGGACCACGCAGCCCCGCCAGAGCCGCCCAACGCCGAACCCCTGCTCTTCTCCACTCGGCCAAACCCCCCCGGTCGAGCTCTCCCCTTCACACGAACAAGCTCAAGGTGGAAGATGACCCAAAATAATTTTGTGTTTTTTGAAATTACTTTTTGTTTCAGTTTGTGAATTTTATAATTATTGTGTTGTAATATGAGCATGTTTTATTCGGAATTCATGCGTATGTGCGCTATGGATTTTTGGTAGATGTATGCGATAAATTAGTGCACCATGATTATTCATGTTATTTGTTTACAATGACTTTTTGAAAGTTGTATTAGAGAGAAGTATGACAAAAACAGATAGACAAATGTTGGTGATAAAACACTAGATAGGTAATTTATAGTTAATTTTGTTCACAATGAATTTTGGAAATTATTTAGAAGGTTATAATCATAAGTTCGTTTTAATAGATAATATAAGCTTTTTTTACATGGAATTAGTAAATGGTATAGAATTCATGGCAATATAAAATATTATGGGTTATTAGATGATTTATCTCCGATTATTATTAATAATACTTTCTTTTAGAAAGAACGAGAAAACTAAAAGAATATCACTAGTCGTATCAAAAATAGGTTTTTATTAGCCAAATAAAGGTGTCCATGAGTATAGAACTTAACTTCTTAGAATTAGTAAAATACTTGTTTATGTCAAAATAACCATGATTATGTTATAAAAAGCCCAAGTAGTGATTTATATTGATTCTTAGAATATTAATGTTAGTAGAGTCATGAATGAACCATTTTTAGCTATATGCATAAGTTCTGTTTAGAAATAAAAAGAATAAAATCTATCCGTCTATTATTAGTAATAATTAGCATTTATTTTCATAAAGAATGTTAATACATGTTATACTAGATAAAACTAGTATTATAGCACCTACTCATAATTTCATCAATAATGACTCGCAGTAATAGACATAAATGAGTTAATAAGTATTTACGCTTTAGGACGTATTTAGGAGTGTGATGTATGAATGTGAATGTAATGGTGAATGATGACCCCTGTACTGGTGTATGTTTATTTATTTGGTGTACGTATTCTTTTGTATGTGCGATACGCAAATCGATGCTAGAAGTTGACTGTGAGGTAGACGAGCCAAACGCGTTCGAGGACGACCCGCAGAAAACTTTTGAGCAAGGCAAGTGGATTCTCCCTCTGCATATTCTATTTGTACCCAATTAATGCATATAATAATGTTTACTTTTTGGATAAATTGCATAATCTGATGGGATTCGCCTAATTAAGAATTTCCTAGATTTACCAACTGTATTCCTTGATTACCCTAGGAAAATACTATGCTTTGCAAATTGATGCTACCGCCCAACTTGTTAATTTTTATGTCACTCATTATTTGATATTAATGTTCCAGAAATGAAATTAGCATTATGGTGTTAACCCGATGGTTAAACAAGATTATTTCATATTAATTGGAACATGGAGTGACCACCTAGGATAACAGTGCAATCACGAGTGCTATCATGGCTCTGGCTTTGGTAATTAGCTTTATATGATTAGTACCTAGCAACCTTACCTGAAATATGGGCAAGAGGGGGAGTCGTGCTCACAGTTAAGAGCAACCTGGACCCTCACATGATAATTGAACTTAAAGATGGACAATAAATCGAGATATGATGATCTGCCAATGGTTTGCTTAAGTGGTTTCAGTTAAGTGTTTTGTTATACTCTTATACCTTTGTTTAAATGGGATACCTGGGATACACACTTATTACTAAGACATGTGTTGTTAATAAAATATTGACCAACTAAAATGCTTACTGCTCAACCTTAGCCTCACCTTGTTAAACTTGCATTAATTTTTCCCCCACTTGCTGAGCCCCGACCATAAGTGAGCTCACCCTTGCTAATATTTTGATCAGAGGGTGATGAAGAAGACATTGATGGAGATTTCGATGAATACTGAGTCTAACGATGCGCCGATTATCTTCCTGTGGGAGATTACCCATGTTATTTCTGCTTTACTTTGATGATATATTTTAAAGATACTATTATCTGGATGTTGTAATAAAGACTATTCTACTCTCTTTATGCCTTTATTGCATTGTCTTTTGATATATTACACTTGTGACGTCAACATATGTGTGGAAAATGGATCTTGGCACACATATGCTATGCATTCGGTTTTGCCCCTAGAACCGGGTGTGACAGAAGTGGTATCAAAGCTATGCTGACCCTAGGTCATTAGACTAGTTAGAAATGGAAAGCCTAGTTTGTTCAAAACCTGCTAATTTCATCCTTATAAAATTATTTTATCAGCCTTACCTCTTTAAAGTTCATCTGAGTTGACATTTCTCTTGTAGATGGTTCGTACCCTCCAAACCACCCGAGTCAACACCAACTACGCCCGTCCGCCACGTCAAGCTCCTGTATACCCAGTGGTAGTGGAGGAAGTTCCGATGGATCTCCCTTGCATTCGAGTGGAGCATGGAGTCATCTTGGAGGACAGCTCGGAGGAACTTCTACCGACGCCCACCCTGTTGGCAGATTCACTTGCCTTCGCAGCTAGGTCATGGACCTCAGCACCGCCTGCACCAGCCATTCAAGCTCCTGCACCCGGAGGCAATGACCCAGACGACTCTGGGGATGATGATGAGGATGACAATGATGATGAGGATGATGAGGAACACGTCAACGAGGAGGCCAACGATGCCCAATAGGACTACTTCATGGGGTTTGGGCCTGTCACTGAACATTACACATCAATGTTCGAGACAGGGCACTTCCGCAACCTGCTGTAAGACGTGCTGCACGCGTTGGGAACCTACGTCTGCCCCTTGTACGAGACAAGGCAAGTGTGCAAGCCTCCCCAGGCTTGCTACTACATCACTCGCATCCACGTCAGGGTGATGGATGCAGGGGATAGGGGTTTAGGACTCTATCAGCTCATGAGTTCCTGACACTGCTATCCACCTATGCTGCTTCGGTCAGCGATGCTGCCAGGCGGACTCTATGGTCTCTTAGCCACACTTACCAGCAGCAGCTGCATGACACGCGGTTCAGGCATCTTCCTCTACGTCTAAGTGGAGGAAGCCAGACCAGCATCGTTCTAGGTGGAGCTGGTGAGGATTGCCTCAACACCCTCCCTGGTGTAGTGGCCGGTCTTAACACTGCCACACCCGGTTTCAGAAGGCAAACCGAATGCGAACCATGTACGTGCCAGGATCAGTTATTCACGTACACAGCAGTTACATAACATGGACATCATCACACAGTGCTCAAAATAGCATTAAAAAGGGAAAATAGTCGATTACATCATACGTCTGAGACGTCCATATAGTCATTACAATAAAATCAAAGTGCGAACATGAAACGTAGATAAACGCGGCCTTCACAGGCAGCTGACTAGGGGGTTGCCGCTAACCCACACCTAGAACTCGTCGTAGTCTTGGAACTCCTGGAAGTCTCCTTCCACATCTTCATCTTCTCCTGAGCAGTGGTTGCAATGCTGACAACCTGGGGATGGGGGGGTTTGGTGTGTAGAGCAAAGAGTGAGTACACATCAACATACTCAGCAAGTATCCTGTTTGGCTGTAGTGGACTAGCTTTATGTGGGGGTAAGTCAAGCAGTTGCTTTTAATTGGTCAGATTATTATTTACTAGTAGAAAGCTAGGTTTTAACATTAGCCCAAGTTATTAGCCCGATGTACCCTTTCCAAACGGAAAGAATACCACTTACCAACACCATAGACGTAACCAAAACCATCAGTCTCATTGCCACCTATAAACCAAAATGTCTCTGATCAAGTACCACTAATCATTGGAGCTCCCTTGGCCGCTCATAACCGCGAGCACGGCTGATATATCAGTTTCCAAACACTCTGCAGAGGTTGTGCACTTTACCCACAAGCCGTGATTCCCTCTTGCCTCGGGCCGATCAAACCCTTAAACACTACCAAGGTGAATAGGCAGGGTTTCACTACGTAGCCTTTACAAAGATTCTCCGGGGCTGTAGCTGCCCGTTAGGTTTCCTAAATGTACCGCACTCCTCCCCAAGGGACAAATCAACCTTGACAGAGCGAGCCGCATACACCGAGCCCCATTGACGGCACGACGGCAAAGCGAACTACACCCCAGATCCTCTAATTATTCAGCTAAGGGCGTCCCACTCCACCCTCATGGTTGCACTGTTTTCCCGGGCGGTCATCCATAGAACAGGTCCTTACGGAGAGGCACTCGAGAAACCGCTCGAGCCCCTTGAAGACCACAAGTATAACATCATAATAAGAGAGGGGAAAACAGCGTATCATATATAATCTCATCATGTTCATTGATTAGAGTTGAGCAATAGCATGAAGCTAAACAATAATAATCCAACCCAAATAGGTAAACAAGGATATGGATAACAAAAGCTAGTCAATCCTTAAGTATAAATGTGTAATGCGGGAGGTGAATTAAAGTATGAATAGGACAGAGATAGGTCAAAGGACACTTGGCTCTACCAACCGACTGCTGCTCAGGGGCTTCTCCTGTGAGTTCTTCGGGCTCCTCGACCGAATCGTTCTCTATGCGATTGCAAGCATACATACATCCACATATTTAATACAAAAGAACAGTACACCATACAAGAGAATAAAGTAAATATGCATAGAATATCACATACGATAATGGATTTACCTTGGTTAGAAAGAAACGAGGAAGGTCTCGCAGAGGTTAAGGCTTATGCTCGAGGTGCACTACGGGCAAACGAATAACTAGACGTCACGTGCTCTATGTCTACCTAGCTTCAATGATAAGAATTAGTTACATGCACTAGTGTAAACGTGACCATTTTTAGTAGATTAACATTGAATAAGATAGACGATTAGCTATACAATTTAACTAACGTAACCAATTTCCAAATTGAGACTCCTATCTTATTAATATAAACAACGTGATTAACGCATATAGGATACGAGGGGGGGGGGGGGTAGACGGGGCTAGGGGGTAGACGATCGTGTCGCGTGAGCGCGACAGGGCGCTATGCGTCGCGTCGCGAGCACGACGAGCTACGCCAGAACGCTGCGCGAACACACGCACGCGCAAAGCCACACTTAACGTGCCGCGAACGAGTCGCGCACGCGTCGGGGCCGTGCGCTGGCCGAGCTCGAGGCTACGCGCCGAGGGCACGCTGGGCCGAGCTCGAGGCCATGCCGAGGGCCGACACGACGCGAGCAAGGCACGGCGGGGCGAGGACACGGTCGGGCGAGGCCGGGCGCGGGGGCGGGGCAACGGGCCGGGGCGCGACGGGAGCGGCCGAGCCGGGGTCGGGGCGGGGCAGTTGGGCCGAGCGCGGGGGAGGGGCGGCGCGAGTGGCCGAGCCGGGGCGGCGCGGGGCGGGGCCGAGCGGGCGAAGGGCGGGGCTCACGCCGGGAGAGGGCGGGGCTCGCGCGGGGCGGCCGGGGTGGCCGGGGCCGGGGCGGGGGGGGCGCGGGAGGCCGGGGCCGAGGCGTGCGCGCCCATGGCGTGGGAGCGGGGGACGCCGGGGGGAGGGAAGGAGGAGGGAGGGAAGGAGAGGAGGGAGGGGGGGAAGGGAGAAAACCTCACCGGAGAGGAGGACGGCGGTGGCGGCGCCGGGGAGGGGCGGCGGCGCGGGTGAGGGGCGGCGGCGGTTAGGGTTAGGTTGAGGATGAGGGAGAGAGAGAGGGAGGAAGAGGGGATTTTTGGAAAAAAAAAGGAAAAAAAGAAAAGGGGAGGGGGGGGCGGCTGGGCCGGCTGGGCCCAAAGGGGGAGGGGGGGCGCGGCTGGGCCGCCAGGCCGGCCCACGGCGGGGGAGGGGGAGGGGGCGGCTGGGCCGAAATGGGGAAGGAGGGGGGGAGGAGAGGAGAAAAAGGTTTTTTCTTTTTCTAAAATCTAATTTCCTCTAGATGAAAGCATTCACATTTTTAATCAATCGAAAAGTATGCATGGTTCGGCATGGTGCATCACACAAAATAAAGTATTTTTAAGGTTTTGCTTTACACGAGGTCTAAAGCCAAAACCCGCTATGACTTTGGAAAAGATCAAGGTTTAGCGAGGGGAAAAGGAAAAGAAAAGGGTAACGCCTGAATTTGGTGAGAGAAAAGAAGAAAAAAATTCTACCCCCAAATTCAGGGCGTTACAAACCTATCCCCCTTAATAGAATCTCGCCCTCGAGATTCAGGGTTGGCTAGCAAAGAGCTCTGGGTATTTGGCCAACAGATCATCTTCACGCTCCCAGGTTGCTTCTTCCTCTGAATGGTGATTCCACCTGACTTTGCACATTCTGATGGTCTTCCTTCGGGTGACTCTGTCTGCAACCTCAAAGATTTGCACTGGCTTCTCATCGTAGGTCAAGTCCTCCTGGACTTCAAGACCTTCCACTGGCAACTGCTCTTCTGGCACACGCAAGCACTTCTTCAACTGAGACACATGAAAGACATCATGCACAGCAGACAAATTCTCTGGCAGACTGAGCTGATAGGCCACTTCTCCACGCTTTGCGAGAATCTGGTATGGACCAATGTAGCGGGGTGCTAGCTTGCCTTTGACTCCGAACCTTCTGACTCCTCTGATCGGTGACACTTTCAGATAAACAAAATCTCCGACTTCAAAACTCAGCTCTCTTCTTCTTGTGTCTGCATAGCTTCGCTGCCTTGATTGCGCTATCTTCAGGTTCTCTCGGACCATCTTGATGTTCTCTTCGGCGTCAAGCAAAATGTTTGGCCCAAACACCTGCTTTTCTCCTAGGCTGGTCCCACTGCAACGGAGTTCTACAACTCCTTCCATAAAGAGCCTGAAATGGTGACATCTTCCAACTGACCTGATAACTGTTGTTATAAGAAAACTCTGCATAAGGCAATCGCTTATCCCATCCGGACTGATCTTGCAGCGCACAGGCTCTCAACGTATCTTCGAGAATTTGATTGGTCCTTTCGGTCTGGCCATCTGTCTGTGGATGATAAGCTGAACTGAAATTCAGATGTGTGCCCAAAGCCTCATGCAACTACTGCCAAAAATGAGAGGTGAACTGCGTTCCTCTGTCTGACAGTATCTTCTTTGGCACACCATGAAGACAACGATCCGAGACATATACAATTCTGCCAACACTGCACTGCTGTAGTTGGTCTTGATAGGTATGAAGTGGGCGGATTCGGTCAAACTGGTCCACCACTACCCAAATGGAATCGTAGCCGGCTCAAGTGCGAGGCAATCCGACTATGAAATCCATACCGATTTCATCCCATTTCCACTGAGGAATTTGCAACGGTTGCAACAATCCAGCTGGTCTCTAGTGCTCTGCCTTAATTCTTCGACAACTATCGCACATAGCCACATGCTCTGCGATTTCCCTCTTCATTCCGTACCACCAGAATTTCTTCTTCAGATCCTGATACATCTTCTCACTACCAGGGTGAATCGAATAAGCAGTCTCATGAGCTTCCTTGAGAATCAACTCCCGAATGGATTGGACATTGGGAACGCACAAGCGGTCTTTGAACCATATCACATCTTCTGCATCTTTACGAAAATCTTTGCCTCTGCCATCTAGAATCAGTAGCTGAATCTCACTGATCTTTTCATCATTCTTCTGCGCTTCTTTGATTTCCCGCTCCAAGGTAGGTTCCAACTCAACTGTGACTCCTCGCGAATGGTTCAGAAACCCGAGACTCAACCTGTCAAACTCCTTGGCCAACTCATAAGGCATCGGACGAGCGACCATCAGATTGACTTGACTCTTCCTGCTCAAAGCATCTGCCACTATGTTTGCTTTGCCTGGATGGTAATGAATCTCCAACTCATAGTCTTTGATCAACTCTAACCATCTTCGCTGCCTCATATTCAATTCTGACTGAGTGAATATGTACTTCAGACTCTTGTGGTCTGTGTAAACATCGCATTTCTGTCCATACAGATAGTGCCTCCATGTCTTCAGTGCGTGAACCACTGCTGCCAACTCTAGGTCATGGATTGGGTAATTCTTCTCATGAACCTTCAGCTGTCGGGATGAGTAAGCCACAACTCTTCCCTCTTGCATCAATACGCATCCCAAACCTGTGTAACAAGCATCACAATACACCGAGAAGGGCTTGTGCACATCAGGCAAGACTAGGACAGGCGCTGTTGTCAACTTCTCTTTCAGCGCTTCGAAAGCCTCTTGACATTTCTGGGTCCACTTGAACTCAACTTTGTTGCCTAGCAACGCTGTCATTGGTTTCGCAATCTTCGAAAACCCTTCAATGAATCGCCGATAATATCCGGCCATTCCAATGAAACTCTTGATTCCTCCAGCATCTATTGGCGCTTTCCAGTTCAGAATGTCTGCCACTTTCTTCGGATCCACAGCCAATCCTTCTTTGTTGATTATGTGACCCAAGAACAGGACTTCGCTGATCCAGAACTCACACTTGCTCAACTTTGCATACAACTGGTGCTCTCGCAATCTCTGCAATACCATCCTCAAATGATCTGCATGCTCTTCTTTGCTTTGAGAATAAACCAGAATGTCATCAATGAACACCACCACAAACTTATCAAGATAATCCATGAATACGCTGTTCATCAAGTTCATGAAGAAGGCTGGCGCATTGGTCAAACCAAAAGACATCACGGTGAACTCATACAACCCATACTTGGTAATGAATACCGTCTTCGGAATGTCCGAAGGTCGAATCCTGAGCTGATGATAACCTGACCTCAGATCAATCTTGGAGAACACACTGGCTCCTCTCAACTGGTCGAACAGATCTTCTATTCTGGGCAACGGGTACTTATTCTTGATCGTGACTTCATTCAAAGCTCGATAATCGATACACATCCTTTTGGTGCCATCTTTCTTTTCCACGAACAAGACAGGGGCGGCCCAAGGCGAGGTGCTTGGCCGGATGTAACCTTTCTCTGACAACTCATCGATCTGCTTCTTAAGTTCAACTAACTCTAGGCCCAGATATTCTGTAAGCTCTCTTGAAGATGGGGGCGGTTCCAGGAAGTAGCTCTATGGCAAACTCAACTTTCCGCTCTGGTGGCATACCCAGTAAGTCCTTTGGAAACACATCTGGGAACTCGGACACAACCTTGATACTCTCAATTGGGTCTGCTTCACTGCTATCGACAGCTATCTGATAACAACTTCCTCTCTTCGGCTCAGGCGGGACTAACTCGGTCACCACTTCCTCTCCTAGTGGGGACACCAACTTGACTGTCCTTTTATCACAACTGATAACTGCCTGATACTTATCTAGCCAATTCATCCCTAGGATGACATCTATTCCCTGAGTACCCATTACTATAAGGTTAGCGGGAAACGCTATCCCCCTTATTTCCACACTTACATTCAAACATATGCTATCAGCTCGAATTCTACCACCGGCTGAGTCAATTTGAATGGGGGTTGACATGGTAGTAATTGGAAGATTATGTGCTTCTACCCATGATGCAGTAATGAAAGAATGCGTTGCTCCAGTATCAAATAACACTTCTGCAATATGGGAGTCGACTGGGAATATACCTACTATCATGCCGGGGGTCTCCTGAACTGCTTCAGCCTCCAAGTGATTCAGTCTTCCATGATTGTAGCGCGGCTGAGGGCGATTGCATGCTCCAGGCTGAGACACAGTTCTGCTTTGCTGGGGCATTGGGGCCTGACTGCTGCTGGGCTGCCTTCTTCGGGCATTGCATCACCCAATGGCCTTGCTCTCCACAGTGGAAACATGCCCTGTTTCCAACCTGAGCTGGTGCTGCCTGATTGTTCTGTGGCTTGCTGGGGCAGGAAGACGAGGTGCCTGCTGATTCTGCCTCTAAAACTAACCTCCTGACTGATTGCTCTGACGGTTCTGATACTGGTGCTGAGGGTACTGCCTTTGGAACTGTTGATGCTGCTGAGGTGGACGCTGGTTCTAACTGAACTGCTGAGGTTGATTGCCTGAGAAACGAGGGCGGCTGCTGCTTCCAGGCTGGGGTCCACTGATCTTGCGCTTACGATCCTCCATCTCCTTACGCTTTCTCTCCGTCATGATTGCTCTGTCAATCAAGTGCTGGAATGTCGGGAAGGTGTGATTCATCAGCTGATAGTGCAGAGGGTCAACCAAGCCTCTCAAGAAACGGTTCTGTCGCTTGGCGTCGGTGTTGACATCTTCAGGAGCATAGTGGGACAACTGCAGAAACCTGTCTCGGTACTCACTGACAGATGATGACCCTTGCTTAAGGGCCAGAAACTCCTCCTTCTTCACTGTCATCAGACCTGCAAGCACATGGTACTGACGAAAGCTACCTCTGAACTCTTCCCAAGTGATGGCGTCAGGGTTGGCATGGGTGGCGAGATAAGACTCCCACCATGACTGAGCTGCTCCTCTCAGCAGGCGGGGACCATACAAGACTTTCTCCCTATCATCACACTGAGCGGTATGCAACTCCCGCTCCACAGTGTGCAGCCAATCTTCAGCATCCATGGGGTCAGAAGAATGAGCAAACGTTGGTTGATGACCTCTCATGAATTCAGCACGCTTGTCTCTAGGGCATCTGAGGCATCTGAGGCTGAGGTGGTGCTTGCTGCTGTTGCTGCTGCTGCTGCTGAATGGTGGCCAGAGTCTGACCGATGGCTTGAACTGCTTGAGTCTGCATCAGAAACATTTGCTCGATTGACATCGGGGGCGGGGGCGGCAGGTGCTGCTGCTGGGGCACCTCATCCTGCGGAGCGGCTCGCTCCTGCTGAGCATGCCTTCCTCCTCTGCGCCTGTTCTCTGACATCTGCAGAATGCAACCACACATCAGAACTGATCTTGCAACTCTTGCAGCATAAGAAAAGAGTATAGAATTCTTCAACAGCACTGAACAGATGAGCATCTTCACTGATCTCCAACATAGATCACACAGCTTCTCAGATAAAGAGGAAAGTGGAATAAAAGGTTTCCCAACTATATAGCTAACTCCATTAACATATAACAGGTAAACCAAAATGCAGGGGATACCCACACTCTGGTGACAGTCATTACAAAGATCCAAACCAAACATAGTTCATCATGACAAACATAAATGCACAGGATATCGCAAACTACCCTGTCAAACTAAGACTAACTAGAAGCGAGACCAACGCTAAGATTGTAGCTTCTACGTATATATTTCGTATTAATTACAAGATCCAACTCTAACGATCTATGGCTCTAGATTTATCTTGGTCTTGCAGTCGGGATTGCCATAAGACTGGCGTCCACGCCGAGGTGAGCGGTACGGGTGCTGAGTCCCAACGGGAGCGGGGGAACCGTCATCCAGGTGACGACGTTCCGCGCGCTCAGCCCGCAGCAGGGCGATCTCAGCACGAGCCCTACTCAGCTCGTCTAATGCATGGTCCAGCTCCGTGTTTAGCACGGCGGCTAGGTTGACTGTGCTGCTCAACCTAGGATTGTCCTCGCCAGCAGGTGAAACAATCACGCCTCCTGTGCTGCCAGATGGACAGCGGGGGTAATACTTCAGGTTGAGACCGTCAGCTACCCCACCGAGAACCGAAGCAGTAGTGCGAAAGCGCACGCCGTGCAGCATCTTGCATGGCTGCCTCAGCTGAGTCCCGCTCAGAGATAGAATAATGCTCTGAGCAGGCCTCCGCACCCTGGAGACTGTTCTCCGGGCGGCGCACCAAGCAGGTCGCCTCCCAGCGGTCCGGGTAGACCCCGCGACTATGCTGGTAGACCACACAGCGATACTCGATGGACCAAGTACGCCGGTCAAGTGCCCGACGTAGCAGGGTGTCGAGCGCGTCGTGGAAGTGACACCCGCGAGCAGCGTCGCGAGTGATGGGTCGAGCAACCCATCCTTCCGGCTCCTGGTTAGCAGGGAAGTCGGTGTCGTGGCTCGAGTTGTCGTCACCACCTCCATTGTCTGGGTCTCCTCCAGCAGCTACTCCAGAGGCTGGGGCGCCCAGTGGCGGTGCAGGGGGCGCCTCCAGAGGAAGCACAGGAGAGCAGCTCCTCACAGACTCTATCTCCTGCTGGAGCGAGAAAGAAGAGCCCTGCTGCTCCTATCGTCGACGTTCCTGCTCCTCATGCAGGCGGTGGTGTAGTCTCTCCTAAGTGGCTGGACTGTCCGGCCACGGAGACGGCGAAGCAGACGCTCAGCAAGGCGGGAGGGTAAGAAGGGGATGACGGACTTTCGTGCAGTGTGTCTAAGACGAGCCATCTACAAAAGACACCACAAGCAAAAGAGTGAGAACAGAATTAATATGACCAGCAAATAATGAATCATAAATAAATGAAGGATTAGAATAAAAAATAATTTTCAACAAGGTATAATATACAGTAGAACATAGGTTTGGTCGGTATGACCAACTTTTGAAGGGATATCAAAGTCAAGGCAGGGACAGAGGTCTATAGTCCTTAGAACGACCATTCTATTCTAGGTTAGCTGTCCTACGGTCAGCACGGCTTTGATACCAGCTTATGTCACACCCGGTTTCAGAAGGCAAACCGAATGCGAACCATGTACGTGCCAGGATCAGTTATTCACGTACACAGCAGTTACATAACATGGACATCATCACACAGTGCTCAAAATAGCACTAAAAAGGGAAAATAGTCGATTACATCATACGTCTGAGACGTCCATATAGTCATTACAATAAATCAAAGTGCGAACACGAAACGTAGATAAACGCGGCCTTCACAGGCAGCCGACTGGGGGTTGCCGCTAACCCACACCTAGAACTCGTCGTAGTCTTGGAACTCCTGGAAGTCTCCTTCCACAGCTTCATCTTCTCCTGAGCAGTGGTTGCAATGCTGACAACCTGGGGATGGGGGGGGGTTTGGTGTGTAGAGCAAGAGTGAGTACACATCAACATACTCAGCAAGTATCCTGTTTGGCTGTAGTGGACTAGCTTTATGTGGGGGTAAGTCAAGCATTGCTTTTAATTGGTCAGATTATTATTTACTAGTAGAAAGCCAGGTTTTAACATTAGCCCAAGTTATTAGCCCGATGTACCCTTTCCAAACGGAAAGAATACCACTTACCAACACCATAGACGTAACCAAAACCATCAGTCTCATTGCCACCTGTAAACCAAAAGGTCTCTGATCAAGTACCACTAATCATTGGAGCTCCCTTGGCCGCTCATAACCGCGAGCACGGCTGATATATCAGTTTCCAAACACTCTGCAGAGGTTGTGCACTTTACCCACAAGCCGTGATTCCCTCTTGCCTCGGGCCGATCAAACCCTTAAACACTACCAAGGTGAATAGGCAGGGTTTCACTACGTAGCCTTTACAAAGATTCTCCGGGGCTGTAGCCGCCCGTTAGGTTTCCTAAATGTACCGCACTCCTCCCCAAGGGACAAATCAACCTTGGCAGAGTGAGCCGCATACACCGAGCCCCATTGACGGCACGACGGCGAAGCGAACTACACCCCGGATCCTCTAATTATTCAGCTAAGGGCGTCCCACTCCACCCTCATGGTTGCACTGTTTTCCCGGGCGGTCATCCATAGAACAGGTCCTTACAGAGAGGCACTCGAGAAACCGCTCGAGCCCCCTTGAAGACCACAAGTATAACATCATAATAAGAGAGGGGAAAACAGCGTATCATATATAATCTCATCATGTTCATTGATTAGAGTTGAGCAATAGCATGAAGCTAAACAATAATAATCCAACCCAAATAGGTAAACAAGGACATGGATAACAAAAGCTAGTCAATCCTTAAGTATAAATGTGTAATGCGGGAGGTGAATTAAAGAATGAATAGGACAGAGATAGGTCAAAGGACACTTGGCTCTACCAACCGACTGCTGCTCAGGGGCTTCTCCTGTGAGTTCTTCGGGCTCCTCGACCGAATCGTTCTCTATGCGATTGCAAGCATAAATACATCCACATATTTAATACAAAAGAACAGTACACCATACAAGAGAATAAAGTAAATATGCATAGAATATCACATATGATAATGGATTTACCTTGGTTAGAAAGAAACGAGGGAAGGTCTCGCAGAGGTTAAGGCTTATGCTCGAGGTGCACTACGGTCAAACGAATAACTAGACGTCACGTGCTCTAGGTCTACCTAGCTTCAATGATAAGAATTAGTTACATGCACTAGTGTAAACGTGACCATTTTTAGTAGATTAACATTGAATAAGATAGACGATTAGCTATACAATTTAACTAACGTAACCAATTTCCAATTTGAGACTCCTATCTTATTAATATAAACAACGTGATTAGCGCATATAGGATACCGGGGGGGGGTAGACGTGGCTAGGGGGTAGACGATCGTGTCGCGAGCGCGACAGGGCGCTATGCGTCGCGCCGCGAGCACGACGAGCTACGCCAGAACGCTGCGTGAACACGCGCACGCGCAAAGCCACACTTAACGTGCCGCGAACGAGTCGCGCACGCGTCGGGGCCATGCGCTGGCCGAGCTTGAGGCTGCGCGCCGAGGGCACGCTGGGCCGAGCTTGAGGCCACGCCGAGGGCCGACACGACGCGAGCAAGGCATGGCGGGGCAAGGACACGGTCGGGCGAGGCCGGGGCACGGGGCTGGCCGAGCCGAGGTCGGGGCGGGGCGGTTGGGCCGAGCGCGGGGGAGGGGCGGCGCGGGCGGCCGAGCCGGGGCGGGGCCGAGCGGGCGAGGGCGGGGCTCACGCGGGGCGGCCGGGGTGGCCGGGGCCGGGCGGGGTCGGGGCGCGGGTGGTCGGGGTGGCCGGGGCCTGGCGGGGTCGGGGCGCGGGCGGCCGGGGCCGAGCCGGGCGAGGGCGGGGGCGCGGGCGGCCGGGGCCGAGGCGGCCACGCCCATGGCGCGGGAGCGGGGGACGCCGGGGGGAGGGAAGGAGGAGGGAGGGAAGGAGAGGAGGGAGGGGGGGGGGAAGGGAGAAACCTCACCGGAGAGGAGGACGGCGGTGGCGGCGCCGGGGAGGGGCGGCGGCGGCGCAGGTGAGGGGCGGCGGCGGTTAGGGTTAGGGTGAGGATGAGGGAGAGAGAGAGGGAGGAAGAGGGTATTTTAGGAAAAAAAGGAAAAAAAGAAAAGGGGAGGGGGGGCGGCTGGGCCGGCTGGGCCCAAAGGGGGAGGGGGGGCGCGGCTGGGCCGCCAGGCCGGCCCACGGCGGGGGAGGGGGAGGGGGCGGCTGGGCCGAAATGGGGAAGGAGGGGGGGGAGGGGAGGAGAAAAAGGTTTTTTCTTTTTCTAAAATCTAATTTCCTCTAGATGAAAGCATTCACGTTTTTAATCAATCGAAAAGTATGCATGGTTCGGCATGGTGCATCACACAAAATAAAGTATTTTTATGGTTTTGCTTTACACGAGGTCTAAAGCCAAAACCCGCTATGACTTTGGAAAAGATCAAGGTTTAGCGAGGGGAAAAAGGAAAAGAAAAGGGTAACGCTTGAATTTGGTGAGAGAAAAGAAGAAAAAAATTCTACCCCCAAATTCAGGGCGTTACAAACACCGACCTGGACAGTGCCACCCTGGATCTCTCTAGGGTGCACTTAGAGCTAGAAGATGCCCATGCCAGGATTGCAGCCCTGGAAGCCCTACTTCAAGGACATGATCCCCTGAAGCCCAGGTCCCCGCTATGGCGTTGTCCCCTCCTCGCAAGAGGCTTCGCTATGGGGAGCTCAGATCCATCACCATGCTACTTTGAAATTTTAAGTTATGTTATAATAAGATAGTCTTCACGTCAGATGATGAATACTCTTTTAAAGTTATCTTTATAATAATAACAACCATGTGATGGTGTTGGTTGCAATGTTTGATTTGGATTTTTGTTTGAGTGCAATGGTCTTATGGAATGATGTCCATAAGAGCATATAAAAAAATAAACTTAAGCTAATCCCCTCAAGAATCTTTATTACTCCTCACTCCTCTAAGAAGTTCACTTTCTAACCAATCAGATGGTGAACGCTCGTTCAGGACCCAACAACAACAGGAACCAGCGTGGTCAACAGATACCACCACCACCGAACCCTAACATGGAGCAGTTTATCGTCGCTCAGATGCAGCTTCTACATGGACTCACTGTGTCTGTACAACAGATCCAGCAAAACCAGCAGAATCAATAGCACCAGCAGCAATAGCAGAATGCACTTCGGCTAGAGACAAGCAACGAGATTTCATGAGCCATCACCCGCCTACTTTCTCTCATGCGGTTGATCCTTTGGATGCTGATGACTGGCTCAAGGTTATCGGGAAGAAGTTGGATATCACCCAGTGCAATGAATGGGAGAAGGTCTTGTACGACTCGGGAAGACTCAAGGGAGCCACGTCCGATTGGTGGGATGCCTTCACAGCAGCACACACTAATGCGGATTCTATAACCTGGCAGGAGTTCTAAGTGAAGTTCCACGCTCATCATATTCCCTCGGGGATTATGAAACTCAAGAAGAAGGAGCTCCTTTCCCTCACTCAAGGGAATATGACCGTTAGTGAGTACCGTGATCGCTTCACCCAGCTTTCACGCTACGCACCGGAAGAAGTGGATACCGACGAGAAGCACCAAGAGCGTTTCTTGGAAGGTTTGATTGGACCACTGAACTATCAGCTGTAGAGTCATACCTTCCCCAACTTCCAGACTCTGTTGAACAAGGCATTTGGCCTTGAGAGCAAAAGAAGGGAGCTGGCTGACCACAAAAGGAAGTTCCAAGGTCAATCTAGCAGGAACACCCGCTCGAACAACTCGCAAGGTTCTCAGTTCCGCTCTGGAAATCAGGGTGGAAATAATTATCAGATGCAACGCTCTGGACAACAAGGCTAGAGAAGCAATCAATGTCAGAACCAGCAGAGGAACAACTCTCAGACCAACTAAAGATCTGGTGGTAGTTCGCAGACTCGTCAAGGTGGCGCCGTGAACACGCAGGACAAAAGCAACAACGCACCAGTCCAACCCAATGGCTGTTTCAAGTGTGGTGAGCTTGGCCATTATGCTAACAATTGCCCAAGGCACAACCAATAGACACCTCAGAAGAGAAACAACCAGAGGAATGACTAGAACACCCCTGCTCATGGATCGGCACAGAACAAGAGTCTGCAGAACTAGAGTAGAGGAAGAGTCAACCATGTGACAGCTGAATCAGTTCCTGAGGATGTGAGGATGGCGACGTAGTGTATGGTATGTTTCTTATCAACTCCATACCTACTTCAGTTTTATTTGACTCTGGAGCATCACATTCATTTATAACTGAGTCATTCGTGGAAAAACATAACATACCAAAGCACCCTCTTAAGAAGATGTTACACATTAGTTCACCAGGAGGTGACATGAAGGCCACACATTCATGCCTCCAGGTTAATCTCAAGATTCAAAGAATAGATTTTCCAGTCAACCTAGTGATCTTAGGATCCAATGGTATTGATGTGATTCTTGGATGTGACTAGTTGAAAAGTTGTGATGGAGTGATACAATGTGCCAAAGGAACAATTATGTTGACAAGTCCACAAGGTGAAAGAATCCAAGTTAGCACAGACAAGCCAACAAATGCAAAAGGAGAGACAATGGTAAACCACTTGGAAGAAAAGCCCCTCGAAAATATCAAGGTAGTGTGTGAATACCAAGATGTATTTCTGGAGGAATTATTAGGTATGCCACTTGACCGTGATATAGAGTTTTCTATTGAATTATTACCGGAACTGCACCTATTTCGAAAAGACCTTATAGAATGGATGTCAAAAATTTAGTTGAACTAAAGAAACAAATAGAAGAATTACAAGAAAAAGGTTTCATTCGCCCAAGTTCATCCGCTTGGGGAGCCCCAGGTCTATTTGTGAGCAAGAAAGATGGTTTGAGAAGAATGTGTGTTGATTATAGAAGTTTGAATGAAGTAACCATCAAGAATAAATACTCATTACCTCGGATTGAAGATTGATTTGATCAGATGAAGGGAGCTAAGATATTCTCTAAGATAGATCTAAGGTCGAGATATCATCAGTTAAAGATTTGAGCAGAAGATGTACCCAAGACAACATTCACCACGAGATATGGATTATATGAGTTTTTGGTCATGTCGTTTGGACTGACTGATGCACCAGCATACTTTATGAACTTGATGAATAAAGTATCCATGGAATATCTGGACCAGTTTGTGGTCGTATTCATTGACGACATACTGGTATACTCTCCGAATGAAGAAACACATGAAGATCATCTAAGACTAGTTCTACAAAAGCTTCGTGACAACCAATTATATGCAAAGTTCTCGAAGTGTGATTTTTGGCTAAGGAAGTTGCTTTCTTAGGACTGAAAGTCGCCTAGAGGGGGGGGGTAAATAGGTGTAATCTGAAATTTACAACTTTAAACACACACTACAAGCCGGGGGTTAGCGTTAGAACTAAAAATAAGTCCGAGAGAGAGGGGAAAACAAATCAAATGGAAATCAAGCGAAAGAACACGGTGATTTGTTTTACCGAGGTTCGGTTCCAAAGAACCTAGTCCCCATTGAAGAGGTCACAAAGACCGGGTCTATTTCAACCCTTTCCCTCTCTCAAACGGTCACTTAGACCGAGTGAGCCTTTCCCTTAATCAAACGAGTCACTAAGACCCCGCAAGGACCACCACACTCTTAGGTATCTCTTGCTTTGATTACAAGTCACTTGATAACAAGAATGAGAAAGAAGAAAGACAATCCAAGAGACAAGAGCTCAAAAGAACACGAAATCACTCTCTCACAAGTCACTAAGTATTTGAGATGAATTTGGGACTTGGAAAGGCTTTGATCTTTTGAATTCTATCTAGGAGTGAATGCTAGAGCTCTTGTATTGCATGTGATGTTCAGAAATCTTGGATGCTTGGAGTTGTGGTGGTTGGGGGGTATTTATAGCCCTCAACCACCAAAGTAGCCATTGGGAGGCTGCTGTCGATGGACGCACCGGACAGTCTGGTGCGCCACCGGACTGGCACTGTAGGCTGTCCGGTGCGCTGCCACGTCACCCAACCATTAGGGTTCGGAGCGAAGTCGACCATTTTAGCTTTGTCTCCTTGCGGCACCAGACAGTTTGGTGCCACACCGGACAATCCGGTACCCTCTAAATTTACGGCTCTGACTTCTGCCGCCGCACTGTTCACGCGTCAGGTGCTTTTGCAGTCGATCGTTGCTCGCAAATAACCATTGCCCGCTAGCACACCAGACAGTCCAGTGAATTATAGTGGAGCACGCTGGCGGAAACCCGAGAGTGGATGGTTTAACCCTGTATGGGCCTGGTGCACCGGACACTGTCCGGTGGCACACCGGACAGTCCGGTGCGCCAGACCATAGCACACTCAGTTCTTTGCTCCGGTTCAATTTACTCCCTAACTTGAATCTTTTATTGGTTTGTGTTGAACCTTATGCACCTATAATACATGAGTTCTAGAGCAAACTATTTAGGCCATATGTTTGTGTTGACGATCAACCACCAAAATTAATTATAGGAAAAGGTTAACCCTATTTCCCTTTCAATCTCCCCCTTTTTGGTGATTGATGCCAACACAAACCAAAGCAAATATATAAAGTGTAAAATTGAACTAGTTTGCATATAGTAAGTGCTTAGGTTATTTGGAATTAAACCAATTGATAATGTCACTAGATATGAATGGATTGCTTTTCTTTTATTTAACATTTTGGACCACCATTGCACCACTTGTTTTGTTTTTGCAAATTCTTTTGGAAAATCTTTTCAAAGTCTTTTTGCAAATAGTCAAAGGTATATGAATAAAATTCCAAGAAGCATTTTCAAGATTTGAATTTTCCCCTGTTTCAAATGCTATTCCTTTGACTAAACAAAACTCCCCCTGTTTCAAGAGAATTTTGAGATACCAAATGAAATACTAATTCAAAGATTGACTTTAAAGGTACCAATTGAAGAGATTCCTATTATCTAGATACCAATTGAAATTTTGCTTTCTCAAGACAAGTGAAGCATGTATGCCAACTGAGAAATTGATAAATATCAATTGAAGCTTTATTTCGAATTTTTTGAAATTATGGTGGTGCGGTCCTTTTGCTTTGGGCTGAATATTTTCTCCCCCTTTGGCATTAATTGCTAAAAGCGGAGACGTTGAGAGCCCTTTTTACTTTCTCTCCTTTCGTACAATTAAATAAGAGTGAAGGATTATACCAATTGAGAGTATGCGGAGTAACGACGAAGGGTAAATGATACCGTTAGAGTGGAGTGGAATCCTTGTTTTCGTCGAATACTCCATTTCCCTTTCAATCTATGACTTAGTAGAAATACACTTGAAAACATATTAGTCATAGCCTTGGTACAAGAATAATTAAGAAATATGCATTTGTACTAAATGAAAGAGACATGAACAAAGGTATATAAATAAGCTATGTGTGCAATGTTTCAATCAAAATTCCGAGAATCAAGTATGTTTAGCTGATTCCTATGTTTGCTAAAGGTTTTCTCATCTAGTGGCTTGGTAAAGATATCGGCTAATTGATTCTTGGTGTTTACATAAGCTATTTCGATATCCCCCTTTGTTGGTGATCTCTCAGAAGTGATATTGAATGTCTATGTGCTTAGTGTGGCTGTGTTCAACGGGATTATCCGCCATGCGGATTGCACTCTCATTATCACATAGGAGAGGGACTTTGCTCAATTTGTAGCCATAGTCCCTAAGGGTTTGCCTCATCCAAAGTTACTACACACAACAATGGCCTGCGACAATGTACTCAACTTCGACGGTGGAAAGAGCTACTGGGTTTTGTTTCTTCGAAGCCCAAGACACCAGGGATCTTCCCAAAAACTTACAAGTCCCTGATTTGCTCTTTCTATCAATTTTACACCATGCCCAATCGGCATCGGAATATCCCTTGGGGTACCAAAGCCCAAACTTTGGAGTGTAGACTAAATACCTCATGATTCTCTTCGTGGCTCTAAGGTGAACTTCCTTAAGATCATCCTGAAATCTTGCACACATGCATACGTAAAGCATAATATCCGGTCGAGATGCACATAAGTAGAGTAAAGATCCTATCATTGACCGATATACCTTTTGATCTATGGATTTACCTCCCGTGTTGAGGTCGAGATTCCCATTGGTTCCCATGGGTGTCTTGATGGGTTTGCCATCCTTCATCCCAAACTTCTTATGTATGTCTTGAATGTACTTTGTTTGACAGATGAAGGTGCCTTCTTGGAGTTGCTTGATTTGAAATCGTAGGAAATACTTCAACTCCCCATCATAGACATCTCGAATTTTTGTATTATGATCCTACTAAACTCTTCACAAGTTGATTTGTTAGTAGACCCAAATATGATATCATCAACATAAATTTGACATACAAACAAATCTTTTGCAACAGTTTTAGTAAAGAGAGTAGGATCGGCTTTTCTGACTTTGAAGCAATTAGTGATGAGAAAATCTCTTAGGCATTCATACCATGCTCTGGGGGCTTGCTTGAGCCCATAAAGCGCCTTTGAGAGTTTATACATGTGGTTAGGGTACTCACTATCTTCATAGCCGGAAGGTTGCTCAACATAGACCTCTTCCTTGATAGGTCCATTGAGGAAGGCACTTTTCACGTCCATTTGATAAAGCTTGAAGCCATGGTAAGTAGCATAGGCAAGTAATATACGAATTGACTCAAGCTAGCTACTAGTGCAGAAGTTTCATCAAAATCCAAACCTTCGACTTGTGAATAACCATTGGCCACAAGTCGGGCTTTGTTTCTTGTCACCACACCATGCTCGTTTTGCTTGTTGTGGAATACCCATTTGGTACCTACAACATTTTGATTAGGACGTGGAACTAAATGCCATACCTCATTCCTTGTGAAGTTGTTGAGTTCCTCTTGCATTGCCAGCACCCAATCCGAATCTCTTAGTGCATCCTCCACCCTGTAAGGCTCAATAGAGGACACAAAAGAGTAATGCTCATAGAAATGTGCAACTCGAGATCTAGTGGTTACCCCCTTATGAATATCACCAAGGATGGAGTTGACGGGGTGATCTCGTTGAATTGCTTGGTGGACTCTTGGGTGTGGCGGTCTTTGACCCTTTATTTCTTGATCATCTTCCTTGTCTTGATTATCTTCATCTCCCCCTTGATCATTGTCCTCCTCTTGAGGTGGCTCATCCTCTTGTTCTTCATCTTCATTATTTTGAGCCTGATCATCATCTTGGGTAGGTGGAGATGCTTGATTGGAAGATGACGATTGATCTTGTGCTTGTGGAGGCTCTTCGGATTCCTTAGGACACACATCCCCAATGGACATGTTCCTTAGTGCGCGACGCACGGAGCCTCTTCATTATCTAATTCATCAAGATCAACTTGCTCCACTTGGGAGCCATTAGTCTCATCAAACACAATGTCATAAGAAACCTCAACTAATCCAGTGGATTTTTGAAGACTCTATATGCCCTTGTGTTTGAGTCATATCCTAGTAAAAAGCCTTCTACAGCCTTAGGAGCAAATTTAGATTTTCTACCTCTTTTAACAAGAATAAAGCGTTTACTCCCAAAAACTCTAAAATATGAAACATTGGGCTTTTTACCAGTGAGGAGTTCATATGATGTCTTCTTGAGGATTCGGTGAATGTAGAGCCGGTTGATGGAGCAGCAGGCGGTGTTAATCGCCTTCGGCCCAAAACTGGTCCGATGTCTTGTACTCATCAAGCATGGTCCTTGCCATGTTTAGTAGAGTTCTATTCTTCCTCTCCACTACACCATTTTGTTGAGGTGTGTAGGGAGAAGAGAACTCATGCTTGATGCCCTCTTCCTCAAGAAAACCTTTAATTTGAGAATTCTTGAACTCCGTCCCATTATCGCTTCTTATCTTTTTGATCCTTAATCCGAACTCGTTTTGAGCTCGTCTTAAGAATCCTTTTAAGGTCTCTTGGGTTTGTGATTTTTCCTGCAAAAAGAACACCCAAGTGAAGCGAGAATAATCATCCACAATAACTAGACAGTACTTACTCCCGACGATGCTTATGTAAGCGATCGGGCCGAATAGGTCCATGTGGAGTAACTCGAGCGGCCTATCCACCGTCATTATGTGTGGATGATGAGCGCCAACTTACTTTCCTGCTTGGCATGCGCTACAAACCCTGTCTTTCTCAAAATGAACATTTATTAGTCCTAAAATGTGCTCTCCCTTTAGAAGCTTGTGAAGATTCTTCATCCCAACATGAGCTAGTCAGTGATGCCAGAGCCAACCCATATTAGTCTTAGCAATTAAGCAAGTGTCGAGTTCAGCTTTGTTATCATTAAAATCAACTAAATATAGCTGACCGTCTAACACTCCCTTAAATGCTATTGAATCATCACTTCTTCTAAAGATAGTAACACCTATATATGTAAATAGACAATTGTAGCCCATTTTACATAATCGAGAAACTGAAAGCAAGTTGTAATCTAAAGAATCTACAAGAAGAACATTGGAAATAGAATGGTCAGGTGATGTAGCAATTGTACTCAATCCTTTGACCAAACCTTGATTTCCATCCCCGAATATGATAGCTCGTTGGGGATCTTCGTTTTTCTCATAGGAGAACATTCTTTTCTCCCCTGTCATGTGGTTTGTGCACCCGCTATCAATTATTCAACTTGAACCACCGAATGCATAAACCTACAAAACAATTTTAGGCCTTGTTCTTAGGTACCCAAACGGTCTTGAGTCCTTTCATATTAGAAACAAGCATCTTGGGTACCCAAACACAAGTCTTTGGACTCTTGTGTTTGCCCCCAACATATTTGGCAACTATTTTGCCTGATTTGTTAGTAAGCACATAGGAAGCATCAAAAGTCTTAAATGAAATGTTGTGCTCATTTGATGCAGTAGGAGTTTTCTTTTTAGGCAATTTTACATGAGTTGATTTCCTAGAGCTAGAAGCCTCATTTTTATACATAAAAGCATGGTGAGTAACAGTGTGAGGTTTTGTAGCATGAATTCTCCTAATTTTGTGCTCAGGATAGTTAGCAGGATATAAAATGTAGCCTTCACTATCCTAAACCATGGGAGCTTGCCCTTAACAAAGTTGGACAATCTCTTAGGGGCATTAAGATTGACATTGCTCCCCTGTTGGAAACCAATGCCATCCTTAATGCCAGGGCGTCTCCCATTGTAAAGCATGCTACGAGCAAATTTAATTTTTTCATTTTTGAGCTCATGCTCGGTAATTTTAGCATCTAATTTGGCTATATGATCATTTTGTTTCTTAATCATGTCAAGATGATCATCTATAGCCTCAACATTAATATCTCTACATCTAGTGCAAATAGAAACATGGTCAACCGTAGATGTAGATGGTTTGCAAGCATTTAGTTCTTCTATCTTAGCATTTAATTTAGCATTCTCATCTCTAAGAC
The DNA here is from genome assembly GCA_029449295.1 of Zea luxurians. Lineage (NCBI taxonomy): Eukaryota > Viridiplantae > Streptophyta > Magnoliopsida > Poales > Poaceae > Zea > Zea luxurians. Next base: position 25,512,411 of record JAOPSE010000014.1, read on the forward strand.
AGGAAATAGAATCGTTGCAAACATTCATTTTTTCAATCTTAGAAACTAAACTAGGATTTTTATTTCTAAGACTAGAAGTTGAATCTTGACAAATGCTAAGCTCCTTAGATAAATTTTCATTTTTCTCTGCTTCCTGAGCATAAGCATTTTTCAATTTAACATGTTTTTTGTTTTCTTTAATAAGGAAGTCCTCTTGGCTATCCAAGAGTTCATCCTTCTCATGAATAGCTTCTATTAATTCATTTAATTTTTCCTTTTGCTCCATGCTGAGGTTGGCAAAAGGGTAAGTAAATCATCTTCATTTTCACTAGAGCTACCTTCATCACTAGATGTTGTATATTTAGTGGTGGCTCTAGAGTGTACCATCTTTTTCTTGACGTCCTTAGCCATGAAACATTTGTGGCCGACATTGGGGAAGAGGAAGCCCTTGTTGATGGCGATGTTGGCGGCGTCCTCGTCGGAGAAGGAGTCGGTGGAGCTCTCGTCGGAGTCCCATTCCCGACACACGTGGGCATCGCCACCCTTCTTCTTATAGTACCTCTTCTTCTCCTTCTTCTTCCCCTTCTTGTCGTTATCCCTGTCACTTTCACTTGACATTGGACATTTTGCAATAAAATGACTGGGCTTACCACATTTGTAGCACACCCTTTTGGAGCGGGATTTGTAGTCTTTCCCCCTCCTTTGTTTGAGGATTTGGCAGAAGCTCTTGATGATGAGCGCCATTTCCTCGTTGTCGAGCTTGGAGGTGTCGATTGGTAGCCTACTTGATGTAGACTCCTCCTTCTTTTCTTCCGTCGCTTTGAATGCAACGGGTTGTACCTTGGGTGTAGAGGTGGCGCCTTGCTCCAAGTTGACAATATGTTTGGAGTCTTTGATCATAAGTTCAAAGCTCACAAACTTGTCAATAACCTCCTCGGGAGACATCAGTTTATATCTAGGATCCCCACGTATTAATTGAACCTGAGTAGGATTGCGAAATACGAGGGATCTAAGAATAACCTTGACCATTTCATGGTCGTCCCATTTGGTGCTCCCGAGGTTGCGCACTTGGTTCACCATTGTCTTTAGACGGTTATACATTGCTTGTGGCTCTTCTCTTTGTTGAGGACGAATCGACCGAGCTCCCCCTCGACTGTCTCGCACTTGGTGATCTTGGTCACCTCGTCCCCTTCGTGCGTCGTTTTGAGGACGTCCCAAATTTCCTTAGCGCTCTTTAACCCTTGCACCTTATTATACTCCTCTCGACACAAGGAGGCGAGGAGTATAGAAGTTTCTTGGGAGTTAAAGTGTCGGATTTGGGCAACTTCATCCGAGTCATAATCTTTGTCCCCCACCTGTGGTACCTACGCTCCAAATTCAACTATGTCCCATATGCTTTGTCGAGTGAGGTTAGGTGATGCCTCATTTTATCACTCCACATACAATAATCTTCACCATCAAAATATGGTGGTTTGCCTAAAGGAATGGAAAGTAATGGAGCGCGCTTAGAAATATGAGGATAGCGTAGGGACATCTTACTATACTTCTTGCGCCCATGGCGCTTAGAAGCGACGGACGAGTTGGAGCTTGATGATGTGGAGGGTGACGAAGAGTCGGTCTCGTAGTAGACCACTTTATTCATCTTCTTCTTCTTGTCACCACTCCGATGCGATTTGGTGGAGGAAGAGGATTCCTCCTTGTGCTTATTGACGGACTCCCTTGAAAGGGTTCTCCCCGAGCTTGTGGGCTTGTCGCCGGTCACAATCTCCCTCTTCGCGTGTTCTCCCGACATCACTTCGAGTTGTTAGACTCTAATGAAGCACCGGGCTCTGATACCAATTGAAAGTCGCATAGAGAGGGGTGAATAGGTGTAATCTGAAATCTACAACTTTAAACAAATACTACAAGCTGGGGGTTAGCGTTAGAACTAAAAATATGTCCGGGAGAGAGGGGAAAACAAATCAAATGGAAATCAAGCGAATGAACACGGTGATTTGTTTTACCGAGGTTCGGTTCTAAAGAACCTAGTCCCCGTTGAGGAGGTCACAAAGACTGGGTCTATTTCAACCCTTTCCCTCTCTCAAACGGTCACTTACCGAGTGAGCCTTTCCTGTAATCAAACGAGTCACTAAGACCCCAGAAGGACCACCACACTCTTAGGTGTCTCTTGCTTTGATTACAAGTCACTTGAGAACAAGAATGAGAAAGAAGAAAGGCAATCCAAGAGACAAGAGCTCAAAAGAAAACGAAATCACTCTCTCATAAGTCACTAAGTATTTGAGATGAATTTGGGACTTGGAGAGGCTTTGATCTTTTGAATTGTGTCTAGGAGTGAATGCTAGAGCTCTTGTATTGAATGTGATGTTCAGAAATCTTGGATGCTTGGAGTTGTGGTGGTTGGGGGGTATTTATAGCCCTCAACCACCAAAGTAGCCATTGGGGAGGCTGCTGTCGATGGGCGCACCGAACAGTCCGGTGCGCCACCGGACAGACACTATAGGCTGTCCGGTGCGCTGCCATGTCACCCAACCGTTAGGGTTCAGAGCGAAGTCCACCGTTGGAGCTTTGTCTCCTTGCGGCACTGGACAGTCCGGTGCCACATCGGACAGTCCGGTGCCCTCTGACTTCGCGGCTCTGACTTCTACCGCTGCACTGTTCACGCGTCAGGTGCTTTTGCAATCGACCGTTGCGCGCAGATAACCGTTGCTCGCTGGCTCAGCGGACAGTCCGGTGAATTATAGCAGAGCGCGCTGGTGGAAACCAGAGAGTGGCTGGTTTAACCCTATACGGGCCTGGTGCACCGGACACTGTCCGGTGGCACACCGGACAGTCTGGTGCGCCAGACCATAGCACACACAGTTCTTTGCTCCGGTTCAATTTGCTCCCTAACTTGAATCTTTTATTGGTTTGTGTTGAACCTTATGCACCTGGAATACATGAGTTCTAGAGCAAACTAGTTAGTCCATATGTTTGTGTTGACGATCAACCACCAAAATTAATTATAGGAAAAGGTTAACCCTATTTACCTTTCAAGGACATATTGTTACTGATGGTGGAATTAAAGTAGATCCAGGAAAGATAAGTGAAATACTAAATTAGAAGCAACCAAAGGATGCGTCCAAGATCAGAAGTTTTCTTGGATTGGCAGGATACTACAGAAGATTTATTGAAGGATTTTCCAAGTTAGTGAAACCTCTTACCTCTCTCTTGGAGAAAGATAAAGAGTTTAAGTGGGATGAAGCATGCCAAAATTGTTTTGAGGAACTCAATAAACGGTTAACCACTGCACCAATATTGGTAATGCTAGACACTCACAAGGGATTTGATGTGTATTGCGATGCATCACACCTTGGACTTGGATGTGTGCTAATGCAAGAAGGAAAAGTAATAGCCTATGCTTCAAGGTAGTTGAGGAAGCATGAGAAGAATTATCCTACGCATGATTTGGAACTAGCTGCTGTAGTGCATGCTTTGAAGATTTGGAGACACTATATGATTGGAAAGAAGTGCAAAATCTTCACAGATCACAAAAGCTTGAAATATATATTAACTCAGAAAGAACACAACCTAAGACAGAGAAGATGGCTTGAGTTGATCAAAAACTATGATTTGGAAATAAAATATCACCTAGGAAAAGCAAATGTAGTGGCTGATGCTTTGAGCCGTAAGGGTCAAGTGAACAACATCACTACTCATTTGATGTCATAGGAATTGTGCTAGGAAATGGAACAACTCAACCTTGGTATGCTCAATAATATGGAAGAAACGGTTATGGAAGTTGAATCTACTTTGGAAGAAGAGATTCGTAAAGCACAAAAGTCTGATGAGAAAATCAAAGAAATTAAGACACAAATTAGTTTGGGAAAAGCCCTAGATTTCACAGAATATGATCAAGGCACAATATGGTTTAAGAAGAGAATCTGTGTACCGGAAATCGAACACTTACGCCAATTTATTTTGAGAGAAGCTCATGACTCGACTTACTCTATTCACCCTGGAAGTACAAAGATGTACCAGGATCTAAAGGAAAAGTATTGGTGGTACGGTTTGAAAAGAGATGTTGCTACTCATGTTGCATTGTGTGACGTGTGTCAGCGAGTTAAAGCCAAACACCAAAGACCAGTAGGGTTACTACAGCCTCTCAAGGTACCGGAATGGAAATGGGAAGAAATCGGTATGGATTTCATAGTTGGACTACCCCGTACTCGAGATGGCTATGATTCAATATGGGTCATAGTAGACAGGTTGACTAAAGTGGCACACTTTATACCTGTGAAGACAACTTACTCAGGAGCCCAGTTAGCAGAGTTATACATGTCGAGGATTGTTTGTCTGCATGGAGTACCTGAAAGCTCTCTTATGGGTTTTGGTGTTTAGATGACAACCCAATTAAAGGACTAACAAGTGTGCTAAGTGTTGAACATGTGCTTAATGCAAAGCTAATAGGGTTCAACACAAGTGAACAAGTGTGATGGTCCAAAGACTGGACTATCTATAGATAATGTACATCACAAGTAAGATGGACATTGCTTAAGTGAGACTCGATGTGCGTAACTCAGAGACAACCGATCAAGCCAAGGATGGAGGCAAGAAGAGCTTCGAGGTACCAAGTGCATGGGAGAAGGTCAAGGAGACCAGGAACCCAAAGCCAGGGGTGAAGAAGAAGACTTGCAGAGTCAAGGTTGATCGAGTTAAGAAGAGTTATGGTGCATCAAGGATCACTACATAAGGACATGACTTACAACCAATGAGGTAACATCTACAGTTATGTGGTGTAAGTCGTAAGGCTCAAGATCAAGCTCGGGAAGTAAACAAGGGTGTTGGAGCTCAGACATGTCAATCTAGATCAAGTCAAGTTGACTTGATGGTTTAGAGTCCAACATCGACCTCAAACATGCCAAATTGGGTAAAACGATGAAAAAGGTTAAGTATGTAAGGTTTGAGTGTTCAACCATTTTGCCTACACTTCTTATTACAAGTTTGGTGCCTTGGTTTGCTCTCTAACTCTTTCTGTAGAGAAAGTGCCATTCTAATCTCTGCTTGAGGAGAAACAGAAAGGCTTGGCCAAACCTCGGGACAAATCCCTGTGTCTGTGTGCTCTGCTTTGTGCTGTGTGCTGTTTCTTTGTCTTATTTGCTGCTTATACTTGCACTTCAATATTTATATGTGGTTCAAGCTATCTTTGAAGTGTAGGGTATTTCAAGACAGGAACTTCTATTCCGCTGCAACCTACTCGAAGGGTCTTTCATTCTACTGCGATCCAGCCTTCGAGTAGAGTAAGAATTTCCAAGCCAAGGTGTGGCTAACTCCAATAAGGACTAGGCAAGCATTTCAGGCTTGGCCGAACCTCGGGATAAATCCCTGTGTCTGTGTGCTCTGCTCTATGTTGTGTGCTGTTTCTCTGTCTTATTTGTTGTTTATACTTGCACTTCAATATTTATATGTGGTACAAGTTGTCTTTGAAGTGCAGGGTATTTTAAGACAGGAACTTCAATTCCACTGCAACCTACTCGAAGGGTATTTCATTCCACTGCGATCTAGCCTTCGAGTAGAGTAAGAATTTCCAGTTATAAAGTGATAATTATTATTCGCCTATTCACCCCTCTCTAGGCGACATCTAGATCCTGTTCCCAGGCATAGGGAACTTTCAATTGGTATCGAGCTAGGCCTCTCCAGTTTGGGCTTAGCCGTCGAGAGATGACGATGTCGTCACAAGAGGTAACTCTAGAACTTCTTCTAGGCAATGGTTCTAATTATAAATCTTGGTCTGTCTCTATTTATAATGCTTTCATGCATATCGATCCTGATTTGAGACAGATCTTCAGTAGAAGTATTTTTCCCTCTGATATTAGTAAAAAAACTTCTAATGCTGAACTAAGATGTCTATCTCTCAATCACCATGCTTGCAACATCTTAGTTGACTCTCTTTCTAGATGTGCTTATTTTGCCATCATGAGTAGTGATAGTGATTTATTTGTTGATGCTCATGATCTATGGACTAGAATTAAAATAAAATATTCTGAGTCCAATTGTACTACTTCTACTCCCTATGTTGCTTGTGGTACTAACCTTTCAAAGGGAGAAGAAAAATAATGGCAACCAAACGATGAATCCACCTCACCGACATGTTTGTCTTCCACTAGTTATAAATGTCTTATTGCTAACAATTATAGTGGAGACGAAAGCGATGATGAGGAGGAATATGAGGATGATAGCGAGGATGAGTCTTCATCACCACAAGGTACATTTTCCTGTATTGCTTCCGCTGATAATAATGACAGGGAAAATGAGACAAGCGATGTGGAAGAAGAGGAGATTCGCCGGTTCTACACCCATCTCAACAAAGAAGACAAAGTGCTCTTGGTTAAGCTATTGAGGAGGAACAAGGAACAAGGCGAGACGCTTCTTAGGCTAGAGGAGACTCTCATCAAAACCAACGACAGCCTGGAGAAGATGACCAAAGAACATGAGGAGCTAAAGTGCTGTCATGATAATTTGGTCCAACGGTATGAATCTGTTTTATTTGAGCAAAAAAATAATCATGATGTATTATTTGATGTTGCTCAACTTAAAACTGAGAATTCTATGCTTAAGAGTCAAGTAGAAATGATAAATTTAGAAAAACTTGCTCTAAGTGAAAAATATGATATGCCATCTTATTCTCATAATGAATTAGTTGATGACCATATCATGCTTGATGTTGCTCATGAGGTTGTAATTGCGAACTTAAATTCATTTGAACCTCATTCTTGCACACGTGCGCATTTAGATAATATATCACCATGTGCTAACCCCTGTTGCTCAAAAGAAAGCCAATTTTTGAATGAGCATCAAGCTGCAGGATCAAAAGAAAAGTTGCTCATCAATAAAGAAAGGAACAAGAAAGCAAAGCAACTAAGGAGAAGACACATTGCTCAACCTCCTCAAGATATCCACGGACGCGTGGTGAAGAAGCTTGAGACGGGAGAAACCGCAACAAGTGTTAAACTCCATAAGAAGGATGTTCCTAAAGCAATAAATGAAGAAATCAACATGAACAAGGAAAAAGGTAAAAATTCAATTAGTCATGTTGTTTGCACTGATCATCTATCTATGTCATCCAAGAGCAAAAAGGGAAGAGGAAAAAGGAGGTGCTTCAAGTGCAAGGAATTAGGTCACTTCATTGCGTCTTGTCCACACAAAGACAAGGATGAAGGAATGAGGAGATGTTTTGGATGCAACAATAAGGACCATATGATCACTTCATGTCCGCTCATGAAGAATCAAAGATGTGCATCCTCCAATATGACCCTCACTAAGAAAAAAGACAAACATCAAGTGTCATGTCAGGTTGAGCGACGCTTCTGCTACATGTGTGGTGAGCATGGTCATCTACCTAAGCTATGTAAGAAGGGTAAGGTTCCTAAACAAGTAAATTTATCTCAATCTTATTCGCTTAGGAGACCCAAATCATACACTTGTGCTAGATCAGTAATGAGATCACCTAGAACTAGCACAACTGCTATTTGGGTACCAAAGTCCCTTTTAGATGAACGTTATGGACCCATCTCGAGATGGGTACCAAACTGTTCCAACTAGACCATGCAGGTGCCTCGAGATGGACTGGAGACCCTGGGAGAGCTTAGGATGTTAATTCAAACTCTTTGCTTAAGCTGTCAATTTTATTGTCTATTTATTGACCCAAGGTTGAATTGTTGTGCAATACTAATCCCATGTTCATCTCGAGTTAAATAAGTTGTAGAGGTCTTTAATCATTATTGGTGAATCAAGCAAAGGACTTTAATGAGAATATGCAACTCCCTCTCCAAAGGACGGTACCCGTGTATCTTAAGTGCATTATTTCCAATCAGTATTGCTCTTAAGTTGGATTGTCGTGCTATACCTATCCTTGGAGTAGTTATGCTTTTGAGATTGCTTGTGTTGAATACCTTTCAATTAATGATTCATGATTTCCAAGATCATAATGATGCTTGCTCAATAATGACTGTGTGCTTTATAGGTTATATCTCTTGAATCATTCAATGGGTAGCTTTTCATTTGATATATCTACCATGATTAACTCTCTTGGTATATGTGGCTAAACCTATATCTTTTTGTAAATCATGTTGTGTGGTTTTTAATGATTATGTATTAACCTATGTGCAAGCATGATAGTTTTGTTTAGTCCATGTTCACATGATTACTTTGTCTTGGTACTCTGTGTATACCAAAACAAGAAAGTCCTGTTGTGCCTCTAATGCACCCTCTCTAAATATGAGGTGCATGAGCAAAATGAGTCCTCAATTGGTGACAACAGGAGCTCTCACTCCACACTACCTAAAAGAATGGATCTCATGGCATTCAGGTAAAAGGCAAACGTATGGAGAATGGAACTATGCAATTTCTTCGAATATCTTGATGTTCTGTTGATTGTTATCATAGCTATGTTCTTGCCTTTCAATTGGTAGTATTTTGGCTTAGGTGCTTTATGCTTTAAAATTTTGTTTCCTTTGGTGTACCTAAGAAAATACTTCTTAACCATGGTGTGCTTAGACATTGTGCTTTATATGCATGATCTTGTCGTTTTTCAATTGGTATATGTGTTGCAATGATCATCATGTGTGAAGCGTGCCTAGGTTGCTTTTAAAATGTTATATATCGAGGCATGCATTGTTTCCACTAGTCATAAGTTGTATTATGCCATCTATCCAATTGGTATCTTTTTGTGGTTCAATTGATATATTATGCCTAGACCAAGGTATGTTGTGATCCCCTCTAGTTCTAAGGATGCTAGAATGTGCAAGGTGCAAGTTATTCAAATACTTGATGCACAACTTTAGGGGGAGCACACATAACTTGTGTCTTTTGAGACTAATTGTTTCTTGAGTGATCCTGTATAGTCTCAAGGTGGAAAAGGGAAGATGAGCAAGAAATGGAGCAATCAGGACTTGGGTACCTCCACAAGTTGAGTAATTTGTATCTAAAGTTATGAGTAATTGGTATATAAAGTTGTGAGTAATTGCGTATTTAAAGATTGCTCATGCTCTATAATAGTTGGTGATCCTAGATGCTTATATTTAAATATCATGGAGCTATGACAGTGATGATCTTTCAATTAGTAGCCTTGGTAGTGTGCTTCAATTGTTATCTTTTGGTAATCACTAGAATAGAAGCTTCATCTTGTGCAACAATACTATAACTTGTTTTATGTTTGGTGTCTTAGTAACAAGAAAAGGTCAGGATAAAGGATCAGGCACAAGTGTGAAGGAGGTCCCTAGAGATAAAACTTTAAAGATGGAAATCTTAAATTGATGGCAAAAGGAACTCCGCCTACTTAGATGGAAAGTACACCATAACATGGTAAAGGTACAAAAGGAGGTATTGACCTTTTGTGTATTTGTATCTTAATCTTCCTCCAATGCTTGTGTTGCATATGTTTAATGTGTAAGGGGGAGTAATGTTAGTGTGTTACATTTTCCCTAATTAATACCCTGTTGTCCCTTGACATCATCCTATGTTCTTGCTTGAATATGGTTTTGGTGTTTGATGTCAAAGGGGGAGAATTTGTGCATTAAAGCTTTCCTCGATCTGAGAGGAAAGGTTATCTCTAGGGTGAACATTAATTTTTTGTGTGCTAAAGGACTCAAAGGGGTTTCCTTGAGTTCCTATGACCTTAAGGAAGAATGTGTTAGTTTTGTTGATAATACTTATCATATGCTTCTTGTTGTATTATATGGTGATAATGCATAATTAGTGCTTCCATTGATATGAATCAATTGGTATCTATTGTGTTTGTCCTGTAATAGATATTCATGTGGTTCTGGTGCTTTAATTTGGTATCTTAATGGTGAATAGTGGTAGGTTGATATTCCTGTGGTATATCCATTTAATTGGTGTTTAATTCTGATTCTGTGCATTTGTGTGTTATACGCATCACGGTTTAATTATTGACACAATGTATCCCATGGGTGATAAGGTGTAGTTATGCTTCGAATTAGCCTAAGTATGTGCAATTTGGCATATAAGGCCAAAGTTAAGATTTTAATGTAAGCACATATTTAGGGGGAGCATTCTATAAGCTTAGAATTCAAAATTTGTGCTTTAAATCTTATTCTTGTGTAAGATTTAATTGTGTTGCAATCAATCACCAAAAAGGGGAAGATTGAAAGCTCTCTTGTGGGTTTTGGTGTTTAGATGACAACCCAATTAAAGGACTAACAAGTGTGCTAAGTGTTGAACAGGTGCTTAATGCAAAGCTAACAGGGTTCAACACAAGTGAACAAGTGTGATGGTCCAAAGACTGGACTATCTATAGATAATGGACATCACAAGTAAGATGGACATTGCTTAAGTGAGACTCGATGTGCGTAACTCAGAGACAACCGATCAAGCCAAGGATGGAGGCAAGAAGAGCTTCGAGGTACCAAGTGCATGGGAGAAGGTCAAGGAGACCAGGAATCCAAAGCCAGGGGTGGAGAAGAAGACTTGTAGAGTCAAGGTTGATCGAGTTAAGAAGAGTTATGGTGCATCAAGGATCACTACATAAGGACATGACTTACAACTAATGAGGTGACATCTACAGTTATGTGGTGTAAGTCGTAAGGCTTAGGATCAAGCTCAGGAAGTAAACAAGGGGGTTGGAGCTCAGATATGTCAATCTAGATCAAGTCAAGTTGACTTGATGGTTTAGAGTCCAACATCGACCTCAAACATGCCAAATTGGGTAAAACGATGAAAAGGTTAAGTATGTAAGGTTTGAGTGTTCAACCATTTTGCATACACCTCTTACTACAAGTTTGGTGCCTTGGTTTGCTCTCTAACTCTTTCTATAGAGAAAGTGCCATTCTAATCTCTGCTTGAGGAGAAACAGAAAGGCTTGGCCGAACCTCGGGATAAATCCCTGTGTCTGTGTGCTCTGCTATGTGATGTGTGCTGTTTCTCTGTCTTATTTGCTGCTTATACTTGCACTTCAATATTTATATGTGGTTCAAGCTGTCTTCGAAGTGTAGGGTATTTTAAGACAGGAACTTCTATTCCGCTGCAACCTACTCGAAGGGTCTTTCATTCCACTGCGATCCAGCCTTCAAGTAGAGTAAGAATTTCCAAGCCAAGGTGTGGCTAACTCCAACGAGGACTAGGCAAGCATTTTAGGCTTGGCCGAACCTCAGGATAAATCCCTGTGTCTGTGTGCTCTGCTCTGTGTTGTGTGTTGTTTCTCTGTCTTATTTGTTCTTTATACTTGCACTTCAATATTTATGTGTGGTACAAGCTGTCTTCAAAGTGCAGGGTATTTTAAGACAGGAACTTCAATTCCGCTGCAACCTACTCGAAGGGTCTTTCATTCCACTGCGATCCAGCCTTCGAGTAGAGTAAGAATTTCTAGTTATAAAGTGATAATTATTATTCGCCTATTCACCCCCTCTAGGCGACATCCAGATCCTGTTTCCAGGCATAGAGAACTTTCAATACCGAAGAAGATCGTGTCAGATCGAGGAACCCAGTTTACCTCACGCTTTTGGAAAAGATTACATGAGTCCATGGATACCAAGCTAAACTTTAGTTCAGCTTATCATCCACAAACGGATGGGCAAACGGAAAGAACAAACCATGTGATGGAAGATATGCTAAGAGCTTGCGCTCTAAAGCATGGTAGAAGCTAGAATAAAAGTTTGCCTTATGCAGAATTCTCATATAACAATAGTTATCATGCAAGTCTAAAAATGGCACCATTTGAAGCACTTCACAGATGAAAGTGTAGAACACCGCTTTATTGGAATCAGACCGGAGAAAGTCAAGTATTTGGTCCAGAAATTCTCCAAGAAGCAGAAAAGCAAGTGCAGATTATCAGAGAGAATTTGAAGACAGCACAGTGAAGACAAAGAAGCTATGCTGACAATAGAAGAAGAGAGTTGATATTCGAAGTAGGAGACTTCGTATACCTTAAAGTTTCACCGATGAGAGGAATGAAAAGATTTAAGGTTAAGGGAAAATTATCTCCTCGCTATATTGGCCCATTCAAGATTTTGGAGAGAAAAGGTGAAGTAGCCTACCAGTTAGAGCTACCCGATAGTTTGTCGGATGTGCATGATGTATTTCACGTGTCACAACTCAAGAAGTGCTTGAGAGTACCGGAGGAACAATTACCCAAGGAAGAACTGAATGTTAATGAGGATTTGACTTATTCGGAGTACCCTATCAGAATTCTGGAAACATCTCACAGAATTACACGGAGTAAAGTTATTAATATGTGACAAGTTCAGTGGAGTCATCATTCTGAAGATGAGGCAACTTGGGAAAGAGAAGATGAACTCAGAGCAGAATTTCCCCAGTTATTCTCAGAAGTTCCTTAATCTCGAGGACGAGATTCTTTTAAGAGGGGTAGGTTTGAAACACTATAAAAACCATCAACTAAAAATAATGCATTTAGTTATTAATAGTAATTATGGCAATAAAATTTTCATTCAAGTGTTTGTTATTTATTTGCATTTGGAATAATTTTTTATTGCTCATGATTGATTTTGGATATTTAATAGCATTTCTTCTTAAATGAAAATCCAAATAAATAATATAATAACTATTAGTCCAAAAATAAATATTCTATTTATAAATATTTTTGGTATAATTATTATGAATTTTTAGATTATTTATATATGTATTTACATTCATAATTAGAAAAGAAAAGAAAAAAAAAGAAAATTCTAAACCCTAACGGCCCACTAGGGGCCAACACCGCGTCGCGCCCCCTCCCTGCCCTAACCAGCCACCGCCACCCTTCCTTCTCCCCCTCCTCTCTCTTACGCGTGGGCCCCACTCAGCCCCTCTCTCCTTCCCTCTCCTAGGCGCGCCGCCAGGGGGAGCAACGCCCGCGCCGCGTCGACTCCAGCCGCCAGGGCGTGCCGCACCAACCCCACGCCCAGGCCACCGAGCCACAGCCACCTGCCCCGTGCCCGAGCGACCCCGACGCCCCGACGCCCTGTACCCGAGCCGACCGCGCGCCACCCCGCGCCGTCCGTTCTTCCCCTCGTCGTAATGGAGCTTCAAATCGACCGTTTCTTCCTCCCCCACTCTCTCCCCATTGATGCCACCGCCATTAATGGCCTTGAAGAACCCCGGCCGCCTCTCCCTCTCTCCCCGGTGACCTCTCCTCTCCCCTCCCTCTCTCTATAAATACCGACCGAGCTCCTCTCTCCCTCCTCCCTACCCGAGTTCGCCACTCTCTCTCACTCTCCTTGCTCGCCCACGCCGTCGCCGGAGTTCGTGGACCACGCAGCCCCGCCGAAGCCGCCCGACGTCGAACCCCTGCTCTTCTCCACTCGGCCGAACCCCTGTCGAGCTCTCCCCTGCACACGAACAAGCTCAAGGTGGAAGACGACCCAAAATAATTTTGTGTATTTTTGAAATCAATTTTTGATTTAGTTTGTGAATTTTATAGTTATTGTGTTGTAATATGAGCATGTTGTGATTCGGAATTCATGTGTTTGTGCGCTATGGATTTTTGGTAGATGTATGCGATAAATTAGTGCACCGTGATTATTCATGTTATTTGTTTACGATGACTTTTAGAAAGTTGGATTAGAGAGAAATATGATAAAAAAGGATAAACAAAATTTGGTGATAAAAATACTAGATAGGTAATTTTATAGTTAATTTTGTTCACAATGAATTTTGGAAAATATTTAGAAGGTTATAATCATAAGTTCATTTTAATAGATAATAGAAGCTTTTCTTAACATGGAATTAGTAAATGGTATAGAATTCGTGGTAATATAAATATTATGGGTTATTAGATGATTTATCTCTGATTATTATTAATAATACTTTCTTTTAGAAAGAAAAGAGAAACTAAAATAATATGAGTAGTCGTATCAAAAGTAGGTTTTTATTAGCCAAAATAAAGGTGTCCATGAGTATAGCACTTAACTTCTTAGAATTAGTAAAATACTTGTTTATGTCAAAATAACCATAATTATGTTATAAAAAGCCCAAGTAGTGATTTATATTGATTCTTAGAATATTAATGTTAGTAGAGTCATGAATGAACCGTTTTTAGTTATACACATAAGTTCTGTTTAGAAATAAAAGGAATAAAATCTATCAGTCTATTATTAGTAATAATTAGCATTTATTTTCAATACATGTTATACTAGATAAAACTAGTATTATAGCACCTACTCATAATTTCATCAATAATGACTCGTAGTAATAGTGATAAATGAGTTAATAAGTATTTACCCTTTATGACGTATTTATGAGTGTGATAAGTGTGATGTATGAATGTGAATGTAATGGTGAATGATGACCCTTGTACTGGTGTATGTTTATTTATTTGGCGTACATATTCTTTTGTATGTGCGATACGCAAATCGATGCTAGAAGTGGACTGTGAGGTAGACGAGCCAAACACGTTCGAGGACGACCCGCAGGAAACTTTCAAGCAAGACAAGTGGATTCTCCCTCTGCATATTCTATTTGTACCCAATTAATGCATATAATAATGTTTACTTTTTGGATAAATTGCATAATCTGATGGGATTCGCCTAATTAAGGATTTCCTAGATTTACCAACTGTATTCCTTGATTACCTTGGGAAAATACTATGCTTTGCAAATTGATGCTACCACTCAACTTGTTAATTTTGATGTCAGTCATTATTTGATATTAATGTTTCTGAAATAAATTGACATTATGGTGTTAACCGGATCGTTAAACAAGATTATTTTATATTAATTGGAACATGGAGTGACCACCCAGGATAACAGTGCAACCACGAGTGCTATCATGGCTCTGGCTTTGGTAATTAGCTTTATATGCTTAGTACCTAACAACCTTACCTAAAATATGGGCAAGATGGGGAGCGGTAGTGGTGGTAGCTCACGTTAACATGGGGATGTATTCTTGGCTAAGGTACCTCGCCTAGAGGGCCTCCACACCGACTTGGAAACCTTAGCGGGTTGCTTTGTATTAAGTGTATTTTGTGAAAGCCTCATAATGGATCCCTAGCCATTCACCTTGGTAGTGTTTACGGGTCCGATCAACCCAGGCTAGATGGGGTACATGGCTTGTGGGTAAAGTTGTACCACCTCTGTAGAGTGTAAAACTGATATGTCAGCCATGCTCACGGTTAAGAGCAACCTAAACCCTCACATGAAAATTGAACTTAAAGATGGACAATAAATCGAGATCTGATGATCTGCCAATGGATTGCTTAAGTGGTTTCACTTAAGTGTTTTGTTATACTCTTATACCTTTGTTTAAATGGGATACTTGGGATACACACTTATTAGTAACACAGGTGTTGTTAATAAAATATTGACCAACTAAAACGCTTACTGCTCAACGTTAGCCTCACCTTGTTAAACTTACATTAATTTTTCCCCCACTTGCTGAGCTCCGACCATAAGTGAGATCACCCTTGCTAATATTTTGACCAGAGGGTGATGAAGAAGACATTGATGGAGATTTTGATGAATACTGAGTCTAATGATGCACCGGTCATCTTCCTGTCAGAGATTACCCATGTTATTTCCGCTTTACTTTGATGATACATTTTAAAGATACTATTATCTGGATGTTGTAATAAAGACTATTGTACTCTCTTTACGCCTTTATCGCATTGTCTTTTGATATATTACACTTATGACGTCAACATATGTGTGGAAAATGGATCTTGGCACACATATGCTATGCATTCGGTTTTGCTCCTAGAACCGGGTGTGACACCTAGCTACGGGTGCATAGGTTTCATCGAAATCCAAACCTTCGACTTGTGAATATCCCTTTGCCACAAGTCGGGCTTTGTTTCTTGTCACCACACCATGCTCATCTTGCTTGTTGCGGAATACCCACTTGGTACCTACAACATTTTGACTAGGACGTGGAACTAAATGCCATACCTCATTCCTCGTGAAGATGTTGAGCTCCTCTTGCATTGCCACCACCCAATAAGGATCTCTTAATGCATCATCTGTCCTATATGGCTAAATAGAAGACACAAAAGAGTAATGTTCACAGAAATGAGCAACTCGAGATCTAGTGGTTACCCCCTTGTGAATGTCACCGAGTATGGAGTTGACAGGGTGATCTCTTTGAATTGCTTGGTGGACTCTTGGGTGTGGCGGTCTTTGATCCCTTATTTCTTGATCATCTTCCTTGTCATCATTGTCTTCATCCCCCTTGATCAATGTCCTTCTCTTGAGGTGGCTCATCGTCTTGATCTTGATCTTTATCTTCTTGAGCTTGATCCTCATCTTGAGTTGGTGGAGATGCTTGCATGGAAGATGATGGTTGATCTTGTGTTTGTGGAGGCTCTTCGGATTCCTTAGGACATACAAATCCAATGGGCATGTTCCTTAGAATGTCGCATGGAGCCTGTTCATCATCTAATTCATCAAGATCAACTTGCTCCACTTGGGAGCCATTAGTCTCATCAAACACAATGTCACAAGAAACCTCAACTAATCCAGTGGATTTGTTGTAGACTCTATATGCCCTTGTGTTTGAGTCATAACCTAATTAAAAGCCTTCTACTGCTTTAGGAGCAAATTTAGAACTTCTACCTCTTTTAATAAGAATAAAGCATTTGCTCCCAAAGACTCTAAAATATAAAATATTGGGCTTTTTACCAGTGATGAGTTCATATGATGTCTTCTTGAGAATTCAGTGAAGGTATAACAGGTTGATGGAGTAATAGGCGGTGTTAATCGCCTCCACCCAAAACTGGTCCGTTGTCTTGTACTCATCAAGCATGGTTCATGCCATGTCCAGTAGAGTTCTATTCCTCCTCTCTACTACACCATTTTGTTGAGGTGTGTAGGGAGAAGAGAACTCATGCTTGATGCCCTCCTTCTCAAGAAATCATTCAATTTGTGAGTTCTTGAACTCCGTTCCATTGTCGCTTCTAATCTTTTTGATTCTCAATTCAAACTCATTTTGAGCCTGTCTAAAGAATCTCTTTAAGGTCTCTTGGGTTTGAGATTTTTCCTGCAAAAAGAATACCCAAGTGAAGTGAGAATAATCATCCACAATAACTAGACAGTACTTACTCCCACCGATGCTTATATAAGCGATCGGGCTGAATAGATCCATGTGGAGTAGCTCGAGCGGCCTGTCAGTCGTCATTATATTCTTGTGTGGATGATGGACTCCAAATTGCTTCCCTTCTTGGCATGCGCTACAAACCCTGTCGTTCTCAAAATGAACATTTGTTAGTCCTAAAATGTGTTCTCCCTTTATAAGATTGTGAAGATTCTTCATCCCAACATGGGCAAGTCGGCGAAGCCAGAGCCAGCCCATATTAGTCTTAGCAATTAAGCAAGTGTCTAGTTCAGCATTGTTATCATTAAAATCCACTAAATATAGCTCACCATCTAACACTCCCTTAAATGCTATTGAATCATCACTTCTTCTAAAGACAGTAACACCTATATCAGTAAAAAGAGAGTTGTAGCCCATTTTGCATAATTGAGAAATAGAAAGAAAATTGTAATCTAATGAATCTACAAGAAAAACATTGAAAATGGAATGGTCAGGAGATATAGCTATTTTACCCAAACCTTGATTTCCATCCCCGAATGTGATAGCTCTTTGGGGATCTTCATTTTTCTCATATGAGGAGAACATCCTTTTCTCCCCTGTCATGTGCTTTGTGCACCCGTTATCGATTATCCAACTTGAACCACCGGATGCATAAACCTACAAAACAAATTTAGGCCTTGTTCTTATATACCCAAACGGTCTTGGGTCCTTTTACATTAGAAACAAGCACCTTGGGTACCCAAACACAAGTCTTTGAACTCTTGTGTTTGCCCCCAACATATTTGGCAACTACTTTGCCTGATTTGTTTGTTAGCACATAGGAAGCATCAAAAGTTTTAAATGAAACATTATGCTCATTTGATGCAGTAGGAATTTTCTTCTTAGGCATTTTAACATGAGTGGTATGCCTAGAACTAGAAGCCTCATTTTTATAAATAAATGCATGATGAGAAACATAATGAGGTTTCCTAGCATGAATTTTCCTAATTTTATGCTCATGATAGTTTGCAGGATATAAAATGTAGCCCTCACTATCCGGAACCATGGGAGCCTTACCCTTAACAAAATTAGACAATTTTTTAGGGGCATTAAGCTTGACATTGGATTGACTCCCTTGTTGGAACCCAATGCCATCCTTAATGTCAGGGCGTGTCCCATTATAGAGCATGCTTCTAGCAAATTTAAATTTTTCATT
Organism: Zea luxurians; assembly: GCA_029449295.1. Taxonomy (NCBI): domain Eukaryota; kingdom Viridiplantae; phylum Streptophyta; class Magnoliopsida; order Poales; family Poaceae; genus Zea; species Zea luxurians. Next base: position 25,530,598 of record JAOPSE010000014.1, read on the forward strand.
TTCTAACTCATGCTCGGTAATTTTGGAATTTAAAGTAGCTATGTGATCATTTTGTTGTTTAATCATGGCAAGGTGATCATCAATAGCTTCTATATTAACATCTCTACATCTAGTACAAATAGCAACATTTTCAACAGTAAATGTAGATACTTTGCAAACATTCCATTCCTCAATCCTAGCATTTAATTTATCATTCTCAATTCTAGGACTAGAAATTGAATCATTGCAAACATTCAATTTTTCAATCTTAGAAATTAAACTAGCATTTTCATCTCTAAGACAGGAAATTGAATTATTGCAGATGCTAAGCTGCTTAGACAAATTTTCACACTTATCTACCTCTAGAGCATAAGCATTTTTCAATTTAACAAATTTTTATATTCCTTAACAAGCAAGTCCTCTTGGCATTCCAAGAGATCATCCTTCTCGTTAATGGTTTCAATTAATTCATTTAATTTTTTCTTTTGGTCCATGGTAAGGTTGGCAAAGAGAGAAACTAAACCATCTTCATTTTCACTAGAGCTACCCCCATCACTAGATGTTGTATATGTGACACCCCAGTGTCACCTAGGGTTTCTTCCTTGAGCTAACCCAAACTATTATCACATGTAAACCTAATGAAGGGATAAACCTCCAAGATGAGAACCAAGATTTATAATGAGTCTTCTTAAACTCTCCTAAATCTTGTCATGAATCTTAAGGAAGGAAAAATCTCAAACCCTAATTAATCCTAAGTGAACCAATTAAGCATAAAGGGTAATTGGGAGAAGATCTTGGGGGAAGAATGCAAATTTTGGTAAAGACCAAATTACAAAGTTTTAGTTCACCAAATAACCAACAAATCATAGTAAGAAAGTTTGGCCATTTGGTTTTTCCAAAATCCCAAAATCAGCCCTTGTACCAAGGTCCTATGGGGAAATTCAGAATTCTGAATTTCAGAACCCTTTTCCAAAGATGAATCGCGTTCTCTGTTTTTCAAAACTCAAAACCAAGAAGTCCAAATACCAAAGTAGTGCCAAATTTTCTTGGACACGCTCTAGAAAAATTTGAACTCGAACCAAATTCATTTGGCACGGTTTTGGCACCGTTTGACCTCGGGACCAGGCATTCTGACACTGGCACCTTGGTGACGCTACAACTCTCTGTCCCCAGCCTAAAACCCCGCGACGTCCACACAAAAAGACAAAGCACTGTCAGGGGAACAAATCCTTCACAGCGATCTTGCCCAAATTCGTGAAGATTTGCGCCCAATCGGCGTTAGAACTCGGGCAGAAGCAACAGTTCCATGTGTTCGACCGTGGCTGACACCCCCGATTCACGCCCGTTCGTGCACCCGCGCTCCCTAGTGCACGCCCTCGCGCGCTCGCCGGTCCACGGCCGCCTGTGCACCGTGCCATGCCTATAAAGCAGCCCCGAGCCTCGGCCATACCACCCCGCACGCTCACAAGTCCTGCCCAAGCCAAGGAGCGCCGGAATTCGCCCCGAGCACGCTGCGCCACCGCCCGCCAAGCTTTCCGACCCTCGGCCACCGTGGCCAGCTCCCTCCAGTCGCTTCCAAGCCGCGCCAACCACTCGGTTAGCTTCACCATTAGCCCGTGAAGCTTTCCAAGCCCTCGGACACGGCAGAACTTCACTGGAGGCCCGAGATTGCCCTCGACGAACTTCGGTCGCCTGCTGCCGCGCGTGGACCGAGCATTCCTGTAAGCCATTTTCAAATTCCTTGCACCCACGTCTTTCCTAGCACCCAGTGAAGCTCTCTGACCCGTTTGATTGAACTATTGCGCCGTGAGTAGGCCGGATTCCTCACCGCCGACGAGCATCTCCGCCTGCACACGTGAATCGGCCGACTCCGACCATCCCCGACAGCGACCCACACATCGCCGTGATCCTCGAGACCTCCTCTACGTCCTCGACCACCACACCGGAGCAGCCTCACCGCCGGTAAGCCCCTCCGCCCTTTTCTCCACCGCGGGTACTGTTTAAATGGGGTTAGGACCGTGGGTTCAATTTCTAGAAACCCTAGGGGGTTTTCTGTAGAGCCGTAGACTCAAATAAATAGTGCCTCGGGGACCTGTCTGTAATTCCTTTAAGAACTTTCGTCAGGGACCCAGCGCAAAACTGCTTTTCTTTAAAAAATTTCTAATTAATCTTTTATTATTCAGCAGAAGACTTAGGAAATTCATAACTTGAGAAATATTTAACCAAAATTTGTCAAACCAATTTTGCTGGATTCTAAATATTATGGACTATCAAATAAAAATATTGAACCCCATGCTTTGTGTTATAAATTTTAGAGTTTGGAATTAAATACAGAAACTGACCAAACCCTATTTAATTAAAGAAAAATGGTTATGCTTCTGTGCTAGGCTTGAGAAAATTTTTAGATGTTCAAACCCCAATTAGACACTGTTTAAAAATAGTAAGCACCCCAGTATTGGAAATTTAAGTATAGTTATCCAATAAAAGCCATTTTGTCCAAAACTTAAGAAAATCAGAGAAGTATTAGAAAATAAGAAACAGTGAATGCAATTATTTTTCCTAGCCTACTTAAGTAACAGAGAATCTAGGAAAAATAAAAGGACCCCTAGTCCAGAACAAAATTAAAGTGAAATGTTTTATTTAGCATTATTCCAACTAGAAAACAATTATTGGAACTACAAAAACAAATCCAAAATTGTTAATAAAAATCTAGTAGACTTATAACTACTAGAACACCACTACAAAAATGATAACCACCCCAGCCCATCAATTTAAGTAGGGAAAACAAATAAAACTTGATATTGGGTCCTATTCCAAATAAATCAAGAGAAACCCAAGAATAATGCAATAATGGGCAAATAAAATTATACTAGATCAATGATGAGATAGGCCACCAGAGAAAAATGCAAAACCTAATTGAAGGCTGCAAATAATACCATTGTCAATACTTCATGAAAAAGGTCATTTAATCCAAATAATTCCTACCACCTTCGCCTTAAGCAAAAAGATGCCAAACTTCAGAATGATTTCTCTTGCACAAAGAAGAAGCTAGGAAAAATCAGAAATCTATTGTTTGATATTTTTAAAATATAGTGGTAGTAGAAAGCACCCCTTGGGCTAGAAACTTTGGAAAATCATAATAAAATAACTGGTAAGTATTAATGGCTAGAAATTTGTGCAAAGTCATGGTATAACATCTAGATGCCATCAAAAATATGTCTTAATGAATAACCCTCTGTTAAAAAGGAGCCATAGTTCAAAACACCCCTCCTGCCCTAATAATTGATAATTTTATCTAGAAAGAACTACTTAGTTTTTAAACCCCAAATTTTGAGACAGAGAATTATACACCAGTAAGAAGCCACTGTAATTTTTCTAGAATTTTTGGAAATTTATTAATATAACGTGTAGTTCAAGCCCACCCTAAAAGCATAAAGGAAATAAGAAGAAAAAAAGAAAAAGAAAATGATAAACCTCGCTCCAATAAGTTCAACTAGAAATCTTACTAAGTTCTCACTAAGATATTAGAAGGAAATCAGTGGAACGCTAAAATAGACTTACCACTTAATTTAACTATGCTTGACCCTAATTTGCTAAGTATACCACAAGAATCTCTTGTAGCAAGATTAAACTCTACTAGATTAAGTAGATTAGTCACCATCAAAGTTTAATTGCTAAATTACATATCATATCATGCATGTATCTTACTCGTTGGATTCATTAAACTGCAATCTAGCCGACGGAGAGTACGTGCTCATCCCCGAGCAAGGAGTTGTCCACGAGGAAGACCAGGAGCAAGCTCCCGAGACTGCCACTGAGGATCTCCCTGCAGCCCCAGCTATTGAAGGCAAGCCCCGGTTTTATGCATAACCGTATTTATATATGCTACTTTACTACACTTAATGTTTGTAGGCTTGTGATGTGCACATGTGTAGGAATTGCTTGAAACCTGTAGTTGCATGAACTTTGGATTCCTTTTCGGGATGAATACTAGTATGCTAGGTCGAGTAGCTGCTTGCTAAATAGGATCTCGGTAGAAGTCGAGTGATTTTTCTAGCACTCGCGCGAGGTCAGGAATTGATTGTATTCATCTTGATAACGGGATCTATGATGGTCTATGGACTTGGATCCAGGGAGGATGCCTTGTCCATGAGACGGGAAAAGAATTAAGGATTAATGTGTGGATACCTGAGTCAAGCTTTTGAACATACTAAGCACATGTCGGGAAATATGGTAACCGGTAAACCTAGTACCTGAGTGAAGCCGGGCGCGGACTTTATCCCTCACTTGTCCTGAGACTGGGTCTCCCATGCTAGCTATGGTGGGTACAAGTGCGGTCACTGCACGGCGGCAGCCGGGGTCAGTGGAGCATTGTATGCCAAGGCGGTGAGCCCTGGCCGCGAATGGGGAATCGATGGGGACGGTTGAGATGTGTGGGGACGGAGTGCCCTGACATGTCATGTGTTTAGGTTTACCTTGCAAGGATAAAAACTTGATTCGAATTGTCTGCTTCTCGCAGCTAATGAGACTGCTTGACCCCTTGTACTACATTGAGTAAGAAGTGAAATGAGGTTTACATGAGATAACTTGTTGATTGTACTAAATGCTTGTTACCATGTATGCTTAGAAAGAGCAAACTTAGCTAATCTAATGAGGCTAGAAATTGAAAAGCTAAAACTTGATTTTAGATACAACTAGTGCTTTTGGCAAACCAAACCTCTCAGCCAAACAGCTGCATGGTCTAGAGGTAGAGGAGTAGTTTCCTCACACCGGGTAAGTCTAGCTGAGTATTAGTATACTCAGCCTTGCTTGTGGCATAATTTTGTAGGTACACTGCAGGATATGGTTGATGGTGTGACTTGGCCTACCACCCTGCCACTGGATTGGACGGTCGAGTGGGATGTTGCTCCGGCAGGAGAGGAGCACGAGGAGTAGTGGGCTAGGCCTTACCCATTTCCTCGCTACCGACGATATCGATCATCCGCTGCATTTTATTTTGTGAACTTTTATTCGCTACTTGAAAAACTCCGATCTATGTAATAATTTAGTACTTTAATTTGAGGTCTTTCTCATTTTATTGTATTTCTTCTGTGACTCACCTTTGTGTGAGATTGTGGTACTTGATCCTGGTTAAGTGGCTTTATCAGACTAGATCTGAGGGACTGACGGGTTATTCCGATTTAAGTGTGTTACGGCCCCTAAGGCGTGGCTTAGGCACTTAAGCTGGAATAATTCGGGTAGTTCTGCCACAGCTGATATCGGAGCAAGTACCACCACAGAGACGGACAATAAACCATGAATACCAATTTTCAAAGTCTAAAACTTGCTTAGAAACTAATAAGAATCGCCAAGACTAGAACGCTAGACCTAGGACGAAAGGCCTTAGGGATAGTGGGAGAAATAGGTGGCTAAGTAAGTAGGCCCTATGGGCTAGTATTTAGATTTTTAAAGGATGCCCTAGGAGCACCCTTTATTTCGGAGAGGAGCCGTTATTTTTCAGCATGCATGCATTATAAAATTTGAAGGATTAAGAATTAAAGAAGTAAAAATTTGAGCTAACCCGCTTCTTTTCAAACCATCCAGGCTCTTTATTTTTCTTTCTTCCACCATAATCTTTACATCTGATGCCCTTCCGCAGATGAATTCACCCACCCCCGCCAGTGGAGGAGACACCCGTTTCAGCTATGACTTCCTCTCTCACGATGGCTTTCCTTCCATCTTGTGGAAAGTGCTTAACTCCGCCGGTTACCCTACGCCCCCTTTGTACATGGTGCAATTGTATGAGGAGCATCAGGTACCTCGTTGCCGAGTCTGGCTGACTTTAGAAGCTCATCCCCTTCAGCCGGGTTGGCGTTCTCTTGACTCCAAGACGATTGGATTTAGGGCGAACGACACCACTTAAGCAGCAACCATGAAGACTCTGACGACTTTCTGTGGCTACCATCCCTTGGAGATGGTGATGCACCCCTTGGGACTTTTCCCTGCTGAGAAGAAGGATGACCCCATGTGGTGTAACCGTGTGAGCCACATGAAGGATGTGGGCAATGTATCCTGACTTGGTTGGGAGGGTCACTGTTCAGTGCATGAGTGCGCTGTACCGCCTCCAGACCCTTCAGAGCGACCACCAAGCTCACCCTCGACAGCCGAGAAGATTTTGTGGTCGACTTGTCCTCCGAGTTGGTGGAGAAGGATTTGTAGGTGGAAAGGTTGAGCCAGCGCATTACCACCTTGGAGCAGCAGGTGGAGATCTGAGACAACACTATTGATGTCTTGGAGGACCAGCTCCATGATGTGCAGCAGGAACTCGAAGAAGCTAATGACCACATGGACATGCACCACTTGGAGATGGAGGCCAATGAAGCCGGAAGCGAGGGAGAAGAGGCCCACGAGGAGTTAGGACCAGCCGCTGGTGCCAATGGGACTACCTCCATGATGCCCCCTTCACCCGCATCCAGTGTCGCTTCCACCGCTCAGGGTTGACGAGTCATTTTGACGTCTTAGAGGACAGAAACCTACGCGAGCTTAGTTTCTGACAGATTTTGGACTAGGCTTATGGGTTCTTTCCCCTAACTGATGTAACCCTTGAGAACTTTTGAGATCTGTGGGATGTTGTAACCATGTTATCTTCATTTCAATCTTAATGTTATGATTATGGAAATTTTCTTTCCATATAAGATGATAGCATGTCGTTCGAAATTGCGAGTTGGGATAACAATGGCGACAATCTCTGTTTTCAGATGGCAGCTAGGCAGCGTCGTGGGCATAACGAGCAGGTTCCCCTGCCACCTCCTCCAGCTCCCACAGTGCAGGAGATGATGGCCCAGCAGAATGAGATTCTGCGACAGCTCTTGCAGCGCCAGCCCCACCCCCAGCAGCATGGTGGAGGCCAGCATCAGCGACCTCTGGCAGCGACAACATACTAGGAGTTCCTGAGCACACAGCCACCCTTGTTCACCAAGGCAGAGGGTCTGTTGGACGCCAACGTGTGGCTTCGCGTCGTTGAGTCCAAGTTTCCCCTCCTCACGGGAGACTGCGCTGATGATGCCAAGGCTCGCTTCGCCGCGTAGCAGCTTTGTGGCCCTGCTCGGACATGGTGGGACCACTTCTGTGCTATGCTACCCGCTGATCGCGAAGTTTCTTGGGAGGAATTCAAGACTGCTTTCAGAGGGCACCACATCCCAGCTGGAATTTTTGATCGCAAGCTGAATGAATTTCTGGCACTCAATCAAGGAACCCGCATGGTCTTGCAGTATGCTCAGGCCTTCAACGACCTATGCCAGTATGCAGGTTACCATGTTGATTCTGATGAAAAGAAGAGAGACTGCTTCCGCAGGGGTCTCAACACCAAGTTGCGGGAACGTCTCAACACTGTTCGTGCTGATAGCTTCAATGAGTTGGTCAACCTGGCCATCTCCCAGGAGATTGTATTGTAGCTCACCGGGCAGAGAAGAAGAGAAAGGTACCAATGGCAGCACCATCCACCCAGGACCAGAGGTTCAGGATTGTTTCTCACAATCAGAGCAGGGGATTTTAGCAGCAGGCAGGCATATGGGTGATCAGGCCACCTTAGCAGCAGCAGCAGTCGGCACCCAACCGCTTTCCAGCTCCCGCCCCAAGGAACAATCAGCCTCCGCAGCAGCAGCAGTTCCGAGAAGGCAATGGGAACAAGTGCTTCACTTGTGGCAATGTGGGCCACTATGCCAAGAACTGCCCCAGGAATCAGCAGAGGCAGATGCCAGCACCAAATCAAGACAAGGGGAGGAAGCAGAAGGTGCAAGTCAGACAAGGGAAGCTCAACTTCACTACTCTAGAGGAGTTACCTGAGGGAGCCCCCATCATGACTGGTACCTTTTCAGTTTTTAATCAACCTGCTTTAATTCTGTTTGATTCTGGTGCATCTCATAGTTTCATTAGCCAGAAGTTCAGTGCTAAATGCCAATTGCCTTTCTGTCATGCAAAAGGGTCATTTATGATAGCCACACCTGGGGGTAAAACTGTAACCAACCAATTAATCCGAAGTGTGCCTATTCAACTGGGAAGCCACATTATCAAAACCACCCTTCTTGTTTTGGGTTTGGAAAGTGTGGATATTATTCTGGGCACTAATTGGATGACCCTACACCAAGTAGTGCTTGATGTAGCCAGCCGCATCGTGGAAGTCAATTCCCCGATATGTGGAGGTTTCACCTTGTTTTTGCCCAGTCAAGGTTCTACTCAGTCATGTGCTTTCTCTATGACGGAGTTACCTCTGAAGAAGATTCAAGTGGTCTATGAGTATGTAGATGTCTTTCCTGATGAATTGCCAGGAATGCCACCAGACCAGGATATTGAATTTGCCATCGAGTTGCAACCGGGAACGGCACCAATTTCCAAGAGGCCTTACCGGATGCCACCCGCTGAGTTGGCAGAATTGAAGAAGCAATTGCAAGAGTTGCTGGACAAGGGATTTATTCGCCCAAGTACTTTGCCTTGGGGATGTCCAACCTTGTTTGTGAAAAAGAAGGATGAAAGCTTGAGGCTGTGTATAGATTACTGCCCTCTTAATGCAGTGACTATCAAGAACAAGTATCCTTTGCCTCGTATTGATGTTCTTTTTGATCAATTGGTCAGAGCCAAAGTGTTTTCCAAGATAGACCTTCGCTCCGCCTATCATCAGATCAAGATACGGGCAAGTGATATTACGAAGACGGCTTTCTCAACCAGATATGGGCTATATGAATTCTTGGTGATGTCTTTCGGGATGATGAATGCACCAGCATATTTTATGTATCTGATGAATTTTGTTTTCATGCCTGAATTGGACAAATTCGTAGTGGTTTTCATCGATGACATTTTGGTGTACTCAAAGAACGAAGAAGAACATGCCGGGCATTTGCATGTAGTGCTTCAACGTCTACGAGAGCACCACCTTTATGCCAAGTTGTCAAAATGTGATTTTTGCCTAAAGGAGATCAAATTCTTGGGTCACACTATCTCTCAGGCAGGTATAGCTGTTGATCCTGATAAAGTGCAGGAGGTGATGAACTGGAAGCCACCCACGACTGTCTGTCAGATTCTGAGTTTTCTGGGATTAGCTGGATATTACCGAAGATTCATTCTGAATTTCTCTCGAATTGCAAAGCCCATAACTCAGATGTTGAAGAAAGAAGCCAAGTTTGTTTGGGGTTAGAAGTGCGAAGATGCCTTCCATGCATTGAGGCAACATATGACCACAGCACCAGTGTTAGCGCAACCCGACAGCAGCAAGCCATTTGATGTGTACTGTGATGCCTCTTGCACTGGACTAGGTTGTGTCTTGATGCAAGACAACCGAGTTATTGCTTATGCATCAAGAGCACTCAGGCCTCATGAGCAAAATTATCCTACTCATGACCTGGAGTTAGCAGCGGTGGTTCATGCATTAAAAATGTGGAGGCACTATTTGATGAGAACCCACTGCAACATCTTCACTGATCATAAGAGCCTTAAGTATATCTTTACCCAGGCTGATCTCAACATGAGGTAGAGAAGATGGCTAGAGCTGATCAAGGATTATGACCTGGAGGTACATTATCACCCAGGAAAGGCCAATGTGGTACCAGATGCCTTGAGTCGGAATTTGCAATGTAACTGTGTTTTGATGGATTCTCGTATTGACACCTTGTGTGATGAGTTGAGCAAGATCAAGATAGAAGTAATTCCTTCTGGTGCTTTGTCTCACATTTCTGTTGAGCCAGCTTTGCAAGACCAAATCATCATGGCCTAGCTCAGTGACAAGGGAGTGCAAATTATTAAGGAGAATCTCCATCAGAAGACTGAGAAGTATAAATGTTTCCGCCAAGATGGAAAGGGTATATTATGGTTTGAAAGCAGATTGGTGGTACCTAAAACAAGGATCTCAAGAAGAAAATCTTGGATGAGGCCCATCTCTCCAAATTCTCCATGCATCGAGGGAGCACCAAAATGTACCATGATCTGAAGCCCTTGTATTGGTGGACCAGAATGAAGAGGGAGATAGCCCGCTATGTATCAGAATGTGACACCTATCAGAGGATAAAGGCAAGCCACTTGAAATCAGCTGGAGCCTTGCAACCCCTGTCTATACCTTCGTGGAAATGGGATGACATCAGCATCGATTTCATTGTGGGTCTGCCCAACACCTCTCATCATCATGATTCGATTTGGGTTATTGTGGACCGACTGACGAAAGTGGCACATTTTCTCCCTGTGCACACCACTGATAAGGCTCAAAAGTATGCAGAGTTGTACATTGACCAGATCGTGTGTTTGCATGAATTGCCCTGGACCATTGTTTCTGACCGAGGAGCCCTATTTGTTGCCAGATTTTGGGAACAACTGCAAGAGTCTTTGGGAACAAAGCTAATTAGAAGTTCAGCTCACCACCCGCAGACTGATGGTCAGACCGAGAGGGTAAATCAAATTCTTGAGGATATGCTGAGAGCTTGTGCGATCGATTGTGGCAAGAACTGGGATAAGAACCTCTCCTTGGTAGAGTTTGCTTATAACAACAATTATCAATCCAGCCTAAAGATGGCACCTTTCGAAGCTCTCTATGGGAGAAGATGCAGAACACCACTCAATTGGTCTCAGCCTGGAGAAAGAGAAGTTTTCGGACCTGACTTAGTGACTAAAGCCGAAAGGAAGGTCAAACTAATCAGGAAAAATCTAGAAGCTGCTCAGGCCAGGCAAAAGAGTTACCATGATAAGAGAAGGAAACCTCTCCAGTTCGAGGTGGGAGATTTCGTTTATCTAAAAATATCACCCACTAAGGGAGTGCAGAGGTTTGGGATCAAAGGCAAGTTAGCCCCTCGCTACATTGGACCTTATTAGATCATAGAGGCATGTGGACCCGTGGCATACAAGTTGAAGTTACCTCCAAAAATGTCTGCCATCCACAATGTGTTCTATGTATCTCAACTGAAGAAGTGTGTTTGATTGCCGACTGAGATCATAGCGGAACCAGAATTGGAGATAGAGCCAGATCTATCATACCAAGAGTACCCTTCCAAGATTCTGGATTGCAAAGAAAGATCAACTCGGGCAAAATCGATCAAGATGTATAAGATCCAATGGAGTAATCACTCAGAGGAAGAGGCTACTTGGGAGACTAAAGAATTTCTACGTTCCAACTTTCCTGATTATCTGCCTAAGGAAATTGGTACGTATTCATGCCCAACCCCTCCTCCTGCCCTTCGAATCTAAATTTCAGTAATACAATCTTAAATTGGAAAGAATAAGTTATAAAACAAAATTCAAAAGGACTTCCTTCTGAAGTTGCAAAGAGAATGACATTCGAAGAGCAGTTTGCCTTAATAAAGAAAGCATCCGCTTCAAGTAAGTCTCACCCTTCGCTTCACCCCGGTAGGACTCCGACCCGAATCTCGGGATGAGATTCCTTTAAGGGGGGAAGGCTGTGACACCGTAGTGTCACCTAGGGTTTCTTCCTTGAGCTAACCCAAACTATTATCACATGTAAACCTAATGAAGGGATAAACCTCCAAGATGAGAACCAAGATTTATAATGAGTCTTCTTAAACTCTCCTAAATCTTGTCATGAATCTTAAGGAAGGAAAAATCTCAAACCCTAATTAATCCTAAGTGAACCAATTAAGTAAATTTTGGTAAAGACCAAATTACAAAGTTTTAGTTCACCAAATAACCAACAAATCATAGTAAGAAAGTTTGGCCATTTGGTTTTTCCAAAATCCCCAAATCAGCCCTTCAACCAAGGTCCTATGGGGAAATTCAGAATTCAGAATTTCAGAACCCTTTTCCAAAGATCAATCGCGTTCTCTATTTCTCAAAACTCAAAACCAAGAAGTCCAAATATCAATGTAGTGCCAAATTTCCTTGAACACGCTCTAGAAAAATTTGAACTTGAACCAAATTCATTTGGCACGGTTTTGGCACTGTTTGACCTCGGGACCAGGCATTCTGACACTGGCACCTTGGTGACGCTACAACTCTCTGTCCCCAGCCTAAAACCCCACGACGTCCACACACAAAAGACAAATCACTATCAGGGGAACAAATCCTTCATAGCAATCTTGCCCAAATTTGCGAAGATTTGTGCCCAATCGGCGTTAGAACTCGGGTAGAAGCAACGGTTCCACGTGTTCGACCGTGACTGACGCCCCCTGTTCACGCCCGTTCGCGCACCCGCGCTCCCCAGTGCACGCCCGCGCATGCTCGCCGGTCCACGGCCGCCCGTGCACCGCGTCGTGCCTATAAAGCAGCCCCGAGCCTCGGCCATACCTCCCCGCGCGCTCACAAGTCCTGCCCAAGCGAAGGATCGCTGGAATTCGCCCCGAGCACGCCGCACCACCGCCCGCCAAGCTTTCCGAGCCTCGGCCACCGTGGCCAGCCCCCTCCAGTCGCTTCCAAGCCGCGCCAACCACTCGGTTAGCTTCACCGTTAGCTTGTGAAGCTTTCCAAGCCCTCGGACCCGACATAACTTCACCGGAGGCCCGAGATCGCCCTCGCCGGACTTCGGTCGCCCGCCACCATGCATGGACCGAGCATTCCGGTAAGCCATTTTCAAATTCCTTGCACCCACATCTTCCCTAGCACCGAGTGAAGCTCTCTGACCCGTTTGATTGAACTATCGCGCCGTGAGTAGGCTGGATTCCTCGCCTCCGACGAGCATCTCCGCCTGCACACGTGAACCGGCCGACTCCGACCATCCCCGACGGCGACCCGCACATCACTGTGATCCCCGAGACCTCCCCTACGTCCTCAACCACCTCACCGGAGCAGCCTCGCCGCCGGTAAGCCCCTCCGCCCTTTTCTCCGCTGCGGGTACTGTTTAAATGGGGACAGGACCGAGGGTTCGATTTCTAGAAACCCTAGGGGGTTTTCCGCAGAGCCGTAGACTCAAATGAATAGTGTCCCAGGGACCTGTCTGTAATTCCTTTAAGAACTTTCGCCGGGGACCCCAGCGCAAAACTATTTTTCTTTAAACCATTTCTAATTAATCTTTTATTGTTCAACAGAAGACTTAGGAAATTCATAACTTGAGAAATATTTAACCAAAATTTGTCAAACCAATTTTGTTGGAATCTAAATATTATGGACTATCAATTAAAAATACTAAACTCCATGCTTTCTGTCCTAAATTTTAGAGTTTGGAATTAAATACAGAAACTGACCAAACCCTATTTAATTAAATAAAAATGGTTATTCTTCTGTGCTAGGCTTGAGAAAATTTGTAGATGTTCAAACCCCAATTAGACACTGTTCAAAATAGTAAGCACCCCAGTATTGGAAATTTAAGTATAGTAATCTAATAAAAGCCATTTTTGCCCAAAACTTAAGAAAATCATAGAAGTATTATAAAATTAGAAACAGTGAATGCAATTACTTTTCCTAGCCTACTTAAGTAACAGAGAATCTAGGAAAAATATAAGGACCCCTAGTCCAGAACAAAATCAAAGTGAAATGTTTTATTTAGCATTATTCCAACTAGAAAACAATTATTGGAACTATGAAAGCAAATCTAAAATTGTTAATAAAAATCCAGTGGACTTATAACCACTAGAACACCACTACAAAAATGATAACCACCCCAGCCCATCATTTTATGTAGGGAAAACAAATAAAACTTGATATTGGGTCCTATTCCAAATAAATCATGAGCAACCCAAAAATAATGCAATAATGGGCAAATAAAATTATACTAGATCAATGATGAGATAGACCACCAGAGAAAAATGCAAAACCCAATTGAAGGCTGCAAATTAATACCATTGCCAATACTTCATGAAAAAGGTCATTTAATCCAAATAATTCCTACCATCTTTCTCTTAAGCAAAAAGATGCCAAACTTCAGAATGATTGCTCTTGCACAAAGAAGAAGCTAGGAAAAATCAGAAATCTGTTGTTTGATATTTTTCAAATATAGTGGTAGTAGAAAGCACCCCTTGGGCTAGAAACTTTGGAAAATCATAATAAAATAACTGGTAAGTATTAATGGCTAGAAATTTGTGCAAAGTCATGTTATAACATCTAGATGCCAGCAAAAATATATCTTAAGGAATAACCCTCTGTTAAAAAGGAACCATAGTTCAAAACACCCCTCCTGCCCTAATAATTGATAATTTTATCCAGAAAGAACTAATTACTTTTTAAACCCCAAATTTTGAGACAGAAAGTTATACACCAGTAAGAAGCCACTGTAATGTTTCCAGAATTTTTGGAAATTTATTAATATAACTTGTAGTTCAAGCCCACACTAAAAGCATAAAGGAAATAAGAAGAAAAAAAAAGAAAAAGAAAATAATAAACCTCGCTCCAATAAGCTCAACTAGAAATCTTACTAAGTTCTCACTAAGACATTAGAAGGAAATCAGTGGAACACCAAAATAGACTTACCACTTAATTTAACTAAGCTTGACCCTAATTTGCTAAGTATACCACAAGAATCTCTTGTAGCAAGATTAAATTCTACCTAATTAAGTAGATTAGTCACCATCAAAGTTTAATTGTTAATTACATATCATATCATGCATGTATCTTACTCGTTGCATTCATTAGACTGCAATCTAGCTGACGGAGAGTATGTGCTCATCCCCGAGCAAGGAGTTGTCCACGAGGAAGACCAGGAGCAAGCTCTCGAGATTGCCACTGAGGATCTCCCTGTAGCCCCAGCTATTGAAGGCAAGCCCCAGTTTTATGCATAACCGTATTTATATATGCTACTTTACTACACTTAATGTTTGTAGGCTTGTGATGTGCACATAAGTGTAGGAATTGCTTGAAACCTATAGTTGCATGAACTTAGGATTCCTTTTTGAGATGAATACTAGTATGCTAGGTCGAGTAGTTGCTTGCTAAATAGGATCTCAGTAGAAGTCGAGTGATTTTTCTAGCACTCGCGCGAGGTCAGGAATTGATTGTATTCATCTTGATAACGGGATCTATGATGGTCTATGGACTTGGATCCAAGGAGGATGCCTTGTCCATGAGACAGGAAAAGAATTAAGGATTAATGTGTGGATACCTGAGTCAAGCTTTTGAACGTACTAAGCACATGTCAGGAAATATGGTAAACGGTAAACCTAGTACCTGAGTGAAGCCGGGCGCGGACTTTATCCTTCACTCGTCCTGAGACTGGGTCTTCCATGCTAGCTATGGTGCGTACAAGTGCGGTCACTGCACGGCGGCAGCCGGGGTCAGTGGAGCATTGTATGCTAAGGCGGTGAGCCCTCGCCGCGAACGGGGAATCGATGGGGACGGTTGACATGTGTGGGATCGGAGTGCCCTAACATGTCATGTGTTTAGGTTTACCTTGCAAGGATAAAAACTCGATTCAAATCGTCTGCTTCTCACAGCTAATGAGACTGCTTGACCCCTTGTACTACATTGAGTAAGAAGTGAAATGAGGTTTACATGAGATAACTTGTTGATTGTACTAAATGCTTGTTACCATGTATGCTTAGAAAGAGCAAACTTAGCTAATCTAATGAGGCTAGAAATTGAAAAGCTAAAACTTGATTTTGGATACAGCTAGTGCTTTTGGCAAACCAAACCACTCAGCCAAACAGCTGCATGGTCTAGAGGTAGAGGAGTAGTTTCCTCACACCGGGTAAGTCTAGCTGAGTATTAGTATAATCAGCCTTGCTTGTGGCATAATTTTGCAGGTACGCTGCAGGATATGGTTGATGGTGTGACTTGGCCTACCACCCTGCCACCGGGTTGGGCGGTCGAGTGGGATGTTGCTCTAGCAGGAGAGGAGCACGAGGAGTAGTGGGCTAGGCCTTACCCATTTCCTCGCTACCGACGATATCGATCATCCGCTGCATTTTATTTTGTGAACTTTTATTCGCTACTTGAAAAACTCCGATCTATGTAATAATTCAGTACTTTAATTTGAGGTCTTCCCGTTTTATTGTATTTCCTCTGTGACTCACCTTCGTGTGAGATTGTAGTATTTGATCCTGGTTAAGTAGCTTTATCGGACTAGATCTGAGGGACTGACGGGTTATTCCGATTTAAGTGTGTTACGGCCCCTGAGGCGTGGCTTAGGCACTTAAGCTAGAATAATTCGGGTGGTTCTGCCACAGTATATTTGGGTGTGGCTCTAGAGTGTACCGTCTTATTTTGCCGTCCTTTGCCATGAGACATTTATGGCCGACGTTGGGGAAGAGAAGTCCCTTGTTGATGGCGATGATGGCGGCGTCCTCGTTGGAGGAGGAGTCGGTGGAGCTCTCTTCGGAGTCCCATTCCTGCCCCATGTGCGCCTCGCCGTCCTTCTTCTTGTAGTACTTCTTCTTTTCCATTTTCTTCTTCCCCTTCTTGTCTTCGTCCCTGTCACTTTCACTAGAATATGGACATTTAGCGATAAAGTGACCAGACTTACCACACCGGTAGCACACCCTTTTGGAGCGGAGTTTGTAGTCCTTCCCCCTCCTTTGCTTGAGGATTTGGCGGAAGCTCTTAATGGTGAGCGCCATTTCCTCGTTGTCGAGCTTGGAGGTGTTGATTGGAAGCCTACTTGGTGTAGACTCCTCATTCTTTTCTTCCGTTGCCTTGAATGCAACGGGTTGAACCTCGGGTGTAGAGGTGGCACCTTGCTCCAAGTTGATAATTTGTTTGGAGTCTTTGATCATAAGTTCAAAACTCACAAACTTGCCAATTACCTCCTCGGAGACATCTGTTTATATCTAGGGTCTCCACGTATTAGTTGCACTTGAGTGGGATTACGAAAAACTAATGATCTAAGAATAACCTTGACCATCTCATGGTCATCCCACTTGGTGCTCCCGAGGTTGCGCACTTGGTTCACCATTGTCTTGAGCTGGTTGTACATGGCATGCGGCTCTTCTCCTTTGTTGAGGATGAATCGACTGAGCTCACCCTCGATCGTCTTGCGCTTGGTGATTTTGGTCACCTCGTCCCCTTCGTGCGCCGTTTTGAGGACGTCCCAAATTTCGCTTGGTGATTTTGGTCACCTCGTCCCCTTCGTGCGCCGTTTTGAGGACGTCCCAAATTTCTTTGGCGTTCTTCAACCCTTGCACCTTATTATACCCCTCTCGACATAACGAGGCGAGGAGTATAGATGTTTCTTGTGAGTTGAAGTGTCTAATTTGGGCGGCCTCGTTCGAGTCATAGTCCTCGTCCCCTACCTTTGGTGCTTGCGCTCCAAACTCAACAATATCCCAAATACTTTTGTGGAGTGAGGTTAGATGGTACCTCATTTTATCACTCCACATACAATAATCTTCACCATCAAAATATGGTGGTTTGCCTAGGGGTACGGAAAGTAATGGAGTGCGCTTTGAAATACGGGGATAGCGTAGGGGTATCTTACTATACTTCTTGCGCTCATGGCGCTTAGAAGTAGTCGATGATTCGGTGCCAGACGTGGAGGGTGACGAAGAGTCGGTCTTGTAGTAGACCACTTTCTTCTTCTTCTTCTTGTCACCTCTCCGATGTGACTTGATGGAGGAAGAGGATTCCTCCTTATACTAGTTGCTGGACTACCTTGAGAGAGTCCTCCCCAAGCCCATGGGCTTTTCGCCGGTCATGATCTCCCTCTTGGTGTAGTTAGACTCTTAATGAAGCACAGGCTTTGATACCAATTGAAAGTCGCCTAGAGGGGGGGGTGAATAGGCGAAACCTGAAAATTATGAACTTTAAACACACTAGGCCCGGGGTTAGCGTTAGAATTAAATTTAAGTTCAAGAGAGTGTTTCTCTTGCTAAGAGTTGCTCAAAGGATGCAGATGACGTGTGGGAGCAAACTCAAATTAATATTAGCAAGGAAACGTTTAGAGAGAGGAAAGAGGGCAAACAAATAAAGCGAGAATCAAAGCGAGTAGACACAGTGATTTGTTTTACCGAGGTTCGGTTCCAAATAACCTAGTCCCCGTTGAGGAGGCCACAAAGCCTGGGTTTATTTCAACCATTTCCCTCTCTCTCAAATGGTCACTTAGATCGAGTGAGCCTTTTCCTTAATCTCATGGGTCACTAGGACCCCACAAGGACCACCACACACTTGGAGTCTCTTGCTTTGCTTACAAGCACTTAAAAAAGAAGTGAGGAAGAAAGAAAGGCAATCCAAGCAACAAGAGCGCAAAAGAACACAAACACTCTCTCTCTCAAGTCACTAAGTGGTTGAGATGAATTTGAGACTTGGAGATGGTTTGATCTTTGGAATTGTGTCTTGGAGTGAATGCTCTAGCTCTTGTATCGAATGTGATCTTCAGAAAACTTGGATGCCAATGAATGAGGTGGTTGGGGGTATTTATAGCCCCAACCACTTCATAGTCGTTGGCAAAGGCTGCTGGCGATGGGCGCACCGGACAATCTAGTGCGCCACCGGACATCCACTATGCACTATCCGGTGTGCGCCACGTCAGCGCAACCGTTAGGGTTCGGAGCAGTTGACCGTTGGAGACATTTGTCTTCTAGCTACACCGGACAGACTGGTGCCCTCTGACTTCTGTGCTCTGACTTCTGCGCGACATTGTTGCGCACTGTAGCTCTGCACAGTCGACCGTTGGCGCAGGGAGCCGTTGCTCCGCTGGCTCACAGGACAGTCCGGTGAATTATAGCGGAGGCTGCCCTGGAATTGCCGAGAGTGGCTGGTTTGGAGTTGTACGGGCCTGGTCCACCGGACAGTGTCCAGTGCGCCAAAAATCAGCATACTCAAGTCCTTTTTGCTCCAAACAAATTGTGTCCCCTAACTGAATTCTTTCATGGTTTGTGTTGAACCTTATGCACCTGAGATAAATCACATCTAGCCAAACTAGTTAGTCCATATTGTTTATATTGGTCGTCAACCACCAAAATCTATTTATAGGAAATAGTTAACCCTATTTCTCTTTCAGATAACTTATATGCAATTTTAGGTCTACACTAGAATATTTTATAAATTTAATTACATTTTGATGATTTTCTGTTTAGATAAATTAACAATATACAAATAGCCTAAAAATCATAAAACTTTACCAAGACACAACATATGTGCACATATTGTGACACCCCAGGTATCTATTTTGTGTTATACCGTGAGCTTTGTCCTAATCTCGGATGCTTAGTGAAAATTTTGATCTCTCGATTGCGTTTGTCTCTCAGAATGCCGACTTCGGAGTGATTCACCGACTTCGGAGTTATTCAGTCTCTCAGAATGCTGAATTTGGAGCCTGTTAAAACTTTATCTCTCGGAACAAATGCAAACTCTAAATTCAATCTCAATTTATAAATCCCGTTCAAACTCATTTATTCAAAGTCTCGACAGTTGTTAGTCGATCTGTGCACGAATTGCCACAAGTTCTGTACAAAATTTGTAGAGTCTAGATCAAGGATAATATCTCGTACACTGACTAGGATTCGATTCCAACGGAGAACGCCAAAAACGTCCGTCCAAAGTCATCACTGTAGCACCTATCACCTACTAAGCTGGCTGACATGTAGCACCTGTCCTCAGCTCCCCATCCATGGCAGCTTTGCTCCAGCTCCCTCGGCATCTCCCTCACGAGCTCACCTAGCACCTTGGCCGAGGCCCCCTGCAGGAGCAACTTCTCCTTCTCTCCCACGCCATCTCCCTCCTGTTCATGGCGCAGGGAGCTGCCCCATGGTGCCTCCTTCGGAAGTGAGCAACAGGCGCCAAGATCCAAGCTACCTGTCTGTGGCTGCTGTTCGTAAGGTAGAAGATAATCCCTATGACAATGATGTGACAATGACGTGTGGGTCCTAGGACCAGTTCATGTGTACACAAAATGGCAGATCTGTGCACTCCCTTCCAAAATTCGTATCTTTTGTTTGGTAGATCCTAAAATTGTGAAATTTGTTTTGTTGACTTCCTTATGAAATGGTCTACCTAGTAGATCTATAAGTTGGCATGTTTTAGTGGAAAATGTTTGCTGTAGAAATTCGTATTTAAAATTGGTTTAGAAAATAAATAAACTTGCTTCTCTCCATGGTTTTAATTTTAAAAATCCAAAAATGATGAGACTTGTTTTGTTAGTTAGATGGTGTCATACTATAGCTAGGAAAAATATAAAACCTATATGTTGTTTACTATTTTCTTGGTGTATTAGTTAAATCTTGTTAAATAGGAAAAGATGATTGTTTTGCTTGTTATTTTTGGATCTGTAGCTTCATTGCTCGAAATGTCTTGAAATGTTTACAATAGACTTTATGTATGATGCTTGGTTACTGGTCAAAATTCCATGATTTATGGTGCATGTATCACTGAGTTAGTGATTTAACTTGCTTGATGCACATTAAGTAGTTTTAAATGGTTTATAAATAATATATGAATGTAAAAATGGAAAATGGTGTTCCACTGTCCTTGCATGATATTATAGTAGCATAAGAAAACTTAATATGGTCATGTATCCACAGAAAATAATTAGTTTTAGATTTAACTTGCTCTCACATGCTTTATTGCATTAACAATATAAAACCTGAGCATATGGAATTTATATATTAGTCATAATTTGTTGTTACCTATACCTCATAAAATTCTAGCCCCAAATATGATAGTCTCATATGGTGCTAAATGACACCCATTTAATAATTATAAGAATAGTTAGTGAAAAATTAGAAGTAAACAAAAGCGTGTATGTTTCTTGAAATGCTTAAATGTCTTGATATAAATTTAAAATTGATAACTAAGTCATAATGATTTAAACTCGAGAAATTGGTGGTAGTATCTCTCTATGATTTTGCTTGGTAATTTAGTTAAGTGCTCTTGTGCTAGCAAACTGAAATTCGTGCGTGTACGGTTTTGGTTGTGCAAGTAATCTAGTAAAGTAAAGTGTGTTTTCTGTAGATATGTGCTATATAAAAGTTGTAGTTCACTTGTTCATCTAGCTCTTCCTAAATATTCATGAGCTAAGAAATGATGGTTTGAAAGTTATGTTTTCACAAGTTCAGTACCTGAATCTGTCCAATTTCTATAAAAATTTCAGAGATTGCAATGTTTGTTTAAGATCAGCTTAGAATCAGTTCTTGTTAATCATAGGAAAGATGTAGATAACTTTCTTATCTTGCTTGTGTTAAAATTTCATAACCATAGGCCTGATAGTTTAAGAGTTGTGAATTTTACAATATGATTGTTGTGTTCTGTTTACTCTGGACAGATTTCGAAAACTGTATTGTTTAGGTTAATTAAAATTGGAACCATTTTTTGGTGATTATAAAAGTTATATATTTTCTTTACTAAGAATTACAAAAAGTCTTGGGTCATCCTTTTTGGTGGTCTAAAGCTCGAGTTATAGATGTTTGAAGTGTTAAGACTGAATCTGTCCAGTTCTGGATAGCAAAGCCTTCCTAGTGTCTTTACTCTTGATACATGTTAAATAAACCTGAGATGTTCATAAATGATTTGTAGACAATTTCATTATCTTTCCAGAAAGTCTAGAATCAATTGATTTGGATGCCTGAATCTCTAGTTATAAATTTTTGAAGTCGCAAGTCTGAATCTGTCTAAATTTGAACAGAATTGTCGTTTGTCACGATTTAACCTTGTTAAGTGTCTAATCAGATTGAGACAATAGTACCAAAGTTGTAGAGAATTTATTATGCTTTCCAAAAAGTATTTGATCACTATTTTTGGATGAATGTCTTGTGAGTTATAACTTAAACAAGTAACTGTTGTGCTGCTGTCCTAATCATGTTGAATGTGATTGATTGCTCTACTCCATTGTGTTTGTCTTGAGTCGACTGCTTGCTTGTTTTGGGTTTTAATTGAACATGAGTAATAATTATAGTGACTAATATAATTGGTGTTATATATAAGTAAGTAGTACATGTCTCACTAAGTTAGTGAACTAATTTTGTTGAGGTCTAATAAGTAGCTTGGTATAATCAACACTTAGCAATTGCAGTTATATGTTCGGAGAAACAAAATGAATAATGTCCTCTCTTTAGCTTTATGCTAGTCCTATATACTACTAAGTAACTGAAAGGGAAATAGGCTTACACCTTTTCCTAAATGATTTTGGTGGTTGAATTGCCCAACACAAATAATTGGACTAACTAGTTTGCTCTAGATTATAAGTTTTACAGGTGCATAAGTTCATCTACAACTATTCGAAGTCGGCTGTCCGGAATACCGTAGATTATTCCGGACAGGAGAAGCTTTTTGGAAAAACAGACTAAGTGTGGACCGTCCGGGCCCTTACGGCGGACCGTCCACGACACCAGAATAACCCTCGGACAGAACCAATGCAAAAACCCATGTCTACACTACGGACCGTCTGGAGGGAAGGCAAGGACCGTCTGAGTACACGCGCGGACCGTCCGGGCTCAGGCACGGACCATCCGGTAGGTGAGGAACCGAAAAACTCGAAGGTGACGGGTTCAGCAAAATGAATTATAGCGTCCTCGCGGACCGTCTGGGGTGCACGACTGAACCGTCCGCGACTGCCTTTATCTGACATCTGACGACGCATTTAATGCATTATAGCCGTTGATATAGCCGTTACTGCTGACCGTTGCGATTTCAGCCATTGATGTACAGGGGCGGACCGTCTGGACCAGGGGCGCGGACCGTCCACGGTCGGCAGAATTGGAGCAACGGCTAGGAAGTGGTTGGTGGCTATAAATACAACCCCAACCACCTCCATTCATTTTACCCAAGCATTCCAACCTTCAACATTCAATACAAGAGCTAGCATTCCATTCTAAGACACAATCAAAGCCTCCAATCTCTCCAAGTTCCACAATTGAGACGAGTGATCATTAGTGATTAGTGGCTTGAGAGAGAGTGATTTGTGTGTTATTTGTCGCTCTTGTCGCTTGGCTTTTGCAATCGTGCTTTCTTCTATTCCCATTCTTATTCTCTAAGTGACTTGTAATCAAAGCAAGAGACACCAAGTGTGTGGTGGTCCTTGTGGGGTCTAAGTGACCCGTTTGATTAAGGAGAAAGCTCACTCGGTCTAAGAGACCGTTTGAGAGAGGGAAAGGGTTGAAAGAGACCTGGTCTTTGTGACCACCTCAACGGGGAATAGGTTTGCAAGAACCGAACCTCAGTAAAACAAATCACCGTGTTATCCACTCTTATTCGCTTGTGATTTGCTTTCGCCCTCTCTTTCAGACTCGACTTTATTTCTAACACTAACCCCGGCTTGTAGTTGTGCTTAAACTCTATAAATTTCAGATTTGCCTATTCACCCCCCCTATAGGCGACTTTCAACTGGTATCGGAGCCCGGTAATTCATTAGAGCCTAACCGCTCAAAGTGATGTCGGGAGCATCCGCCATGAGGGAGATCGAGACCGGCGACAAGTCCACAAGCTCGGGGAGAACACACTCAAAGGATTTCGCCCACAAGCACAAGGAGGAATCCTCTTCCTCCATCAAGTCCCAACGGAAGGGTGACAAGAAGAAGAAGCTGAAGAAGGTGGTCTACTACGAGACCGACTCTTCGTCACCCTCCACCTCCGGCTTGGAATCGGCATCCGCACTTCTAAGCGCCATGAGCGCAAGAAGTATAGTAAGATGCCCCTTCGCTATCCTCGTATTTCAAAACGCACTCCATTACTTTCCGTCCCATTAGGCAAACCATTTATGTTTGATGGTGAAGATTATTCTATATGGAGTGATAAAATGAGGCATCACCTAACCTCATTCCACAAAAGCATAAGGGATATTGTTGAGTATGGAGCGCAGGTATCAAAGGAAGGGGACAAGGATTATGATTCGGAGGAGGTCGAACAAATCCAACACTTCAACTCTCAAGCCACTACTATACTCCTCGCCTCTCTAAATCGAGAGGAGTATAATAAGGTGCAAGGGTTGAAGAGTGCCAAAGAGATTTGTGACGTGCTCAAGACCACACACGAAGGAGATGAGGTGACCAAGATCACCAAGCGGGAAACGATCGAGGGGGAGCTCGGTCGATTCATGCTTCACCAAGGGGAGGAGCCACAAGCGATGTACAACTGGCTCAAGACCTTGGTGAACCAAGTGCGCAACCTCGGGAGCACCAAATGGGATGACCATGAGATGGTCAAGGTTATTCTTAGATCACTCGTTTTTCTTAACCCTACACAAGTTCAATTAATTCGTGGTGATCCAAGGTATAAGCTAATGTCTCCCGAGGAAGTGATAGGAAAATTTGTGAGCTTTGAATTGATGATCAAAGGCTCCAAGAAAATCATTGACCAAGGCGCCACCTCAACACTCGAGGTGCAACCCATCGCATTCAAGGCGACGGAAGAAGAAAAGAAGGATTCTACACCAAGTAGGATTCCCATCGACGCCTCCAAGCTCGACAACGAGGAAATGGCGCTCATCATCAAGAGCTTCTACCAAATCCTCAAGCAAAGGAGGGGGAAGGATTACAAACCCCACTCCAAGAAGGTTTGCTACAAATGTGGTAAGCCCGGTCATTTTATCGCTAAATGTCCTTTGTCTAGTGATAGTGACAGGGGCGACGACAAGAACGGAAAGAGGAGAGAAAAGAAGAGGTACTACAAGAAGAAGGGTGGCGATGCCCATGTTTGCCGGGAGTGGGACTCCGACGAGAGCTCCACCGACTCCTCCTCCGACGAGGACGCCGCAAACATCACCGTCACCAAAGGCCTCCTCTTCCCCAACGTTGGCCACAAGTGCCTCATGGCAAAGGACGGCAATAAGAAGAAGGTAAAATTTAGATCCTCCACTAAATATGCAACATCTAGTGATGAAGCTAGTTCTAGTGATGATGAGGATGATTTACTTACCCTTTTTGCCAACTTAAACATGCAACAAAAAGAAAAGTTGAATGAATTGATTAGTGCTATTCATGAGAAGGATGAACTTTTGGATAGCCAAGAGGATTTCCTTATTAAGGAAAACAAAAAGCATGTTAAGACTAAAAATGCTTATGCTCAGGAGGTAGAGAAAAATGAAAAATTAACTAGTGAGCTTAGCACTTGCCATGACACTGTTTCTAGCCTTAGAAATGAAAATGCCAAATTAAGTGCTAAGGTTGAGAAATTAGATGTTTGTGATGATTCAATTGTAAATCTTAGAAAATGATAATGCTAGTTTAATTGCTAAGATTGATAAGTTGAATGCATCCCTCTCTAGCCTTAAATTTGAGAATGAAAAATTATTTGCTAAGGCTAAAGATTTAAATGTTTGCAATGTTTCCATTTCCAATCTTAGAGATGAGAATGTTATTTTACATGCTAAGATTGTTGAATTAAATACTTGCAAACCCTCTACATCTACTGTTGAGCATGTTACTATTTGCACTAGATGTAGAGACATTAATGTTGATGCTATCCATGATCACCTAGCTTTAATTAAACAACAAAATGATCACATAGCTCAACTTAGTGCCAAAATTAATGAGCATGACTTAGAAAATGAAAAATTTAAATTTGCTAGAAGCATGCTCTATAATGGGAGACGCCCTGGCATTAAGGATGGCATTGGCTTCCAACAGGGAGACAATGTCAAGCTTAATGCCCCTCCTAAAAGATTGTCTAACTTTGTTAAGGGCAAAGCTCCCATGGCTCAGGATAACGAGGGTTACATTTTATACCCTACCGGTTATCCCGAGCACAAAATTAGGAGAATTCACTATAGGAAGTCTCACTATAGCTCTCATCATGCTTTTATGTATAAGAGTGAGGCATCTAGTTCTAGGCAATCAACTCATGCTAAATTGCCTAAGAAGAAAACTCCTAATGCATCAAATGAACCTAATGTTTCATTTAAAACTTTTGATGTTTCTTATGTGCTCACTAACAAATCAGGCAAAGTAGTTGCCAAATATGTTGGGGGCAAACACCAGGGGTCAAAGACTTGTGTTTGGGTACCCAAGGTGCTTGTTTCTAATGTGAAAGGACCCAAGACCGTTTGGGTACCTAAGAACAAGGCCTAAAATTGTTTTGTAGGTTTATGCATCCGGGGGCTCAAGTTGGATCATTGATAGTGGGTGCACAAACCACATGACTGGGGAGAAGAGGATGTTCTCCTCCTACGAGAAAAACCAAGATCCCCAAATAACTATCACATTTGGGGATGGAAATCAAGGTTTGGTCAAAGGGCTTGGTAAAATTGCTATATCACCTGACCATTTTATTTCCAATGTTTTTCTTGTAGATTCTTTATATTACAATTTGCTTTCTGTTTCTCAATTATGTAAAATGGGCTACAACTGTCTTTTTATGGATATAGGTTTTACTGTCTTTAGAAGAAGTGATGATTCAGTAGCAATTAAGAGAGTACTCGAGGGTCAGCTATACTTAGTTGATTTCAATAGAGCTGAACTTGATACTTGCTTAATTGCTAAGACTAATATGGGTTGGCTCTGGATCGCCGACTAGCCCATGTTGGGATGAAGAATCTTCATAAGCTTCTAAAGGGAGAGCACATTTTGGGACTAACAAATGTTCATTTTGAGAAAGATAGGATTTGTAGTGTATGTCAAGCAGGAAAGCATGTTGGTGTTCATCATCCACACAAGAACATCATGACGACTGACAGGCCACTCGAGTTACTCCACATGGACCTATTCGGCCCGATCGCTTACATAAGCATCGGCGGGAGTAAGTACTGTCTAGTTATTGTGGATGATTATTCTCGATTCACTTGGGTGTTCTTTTTGCAGGAAAAATCTCAAACCCAAGAAACATTAAAGGGATTCTTGAGACGGGCTCAAAATGAG
Source organism: Zea luxurians (assembly GCA_029449295.1). Lineage (NCBI taxonomy): Eukaryota > Viridiplantae > Streptophyta > Magnoliopsida > Poales > Poaceae > Zea > Zea luxurians. The sequence goes on from JAOPSE010000014.1 coordinate 25,557,189, forward strand.
TTCGGTTTAAGGATCAAAAAGATTAGAAGCGACAATGGGACGGAGTTCAAGAACTCTCAAATTGAAGGCTTCCTTGAGGATGAGGGCATCAAGCATGAGTTCTCTTCTCCCTACACACCACAACAAAATGGTGTAGTGGAGAGGAAGAATAGAACTCTACTTTACATGGCGAGGACCATGCTTGATGAATACAAGACTTCGAACTAGTTTTGGGTGGAAGCAATCAACACAGCTTGCTACGCCATCAACCGTCTCTACCTTCACTGAATCCTCAAGAAGACATCGTATGAACTCCTCACCGGTAAAAAGCCCAATGTTTCATATTTTAGAGTCTTTGGTAGCAAATGCTTTATTCTTGTTAAAAGAGGTAGAAAATCTAAATTTGCTCCTAAGGCTGTAGAAGGCTTTTTACTTGGTTATGATTCAAACACAAGGGCATATAGAGTCTTTAACAAGTCCACTAGACTAGTTGAAGTTTCTTGTGACATTGTGTTTGATGAGACTAACGGCTCTCAAGTAGAGCAAGTTGATCTTGATGAACTAGATGATGAAGAGGCTCCGTGCGTCTCGCTAAGGAACATGTCCATTGGGGATGTGTGTCCTAAGGAATCCGAAGAGCCTCCACAAGCACAAGATCAACCATCTTCCTCCATGCAAGCATCTCCACCAACTCAAGATGAGGATCAAGCTCAAGAGGATGAAAATGAAGATCAAGAAGATGAGCCACCTCAAGAAGGGGACAATGATCAAGGGGGAGATGCCCATGATCAAGACAAGGAAGATGATGAGGGTCCAAGGTCGCCACACCCAAGAGTCCACCAAGCAATACAAAGAGATCACCCCGTAAACTCCATCCTCGGCGATATTCATAAGGGGGTAACTACTCGATCTCGTGTTGCTCATTTTTGTGAACATTACTCCTTTGTGTCTTCTATTGAGCCATACAGGGTAGAAGATGCATTAAGGGATTCAGATTGGGTGTTGGCAATGCAAGAGGAGCTCAACAACTTCACGGGGAATGAGGTATGGCATTTAGTTCCACATCCTAACCAAAATGTTGTAGGAACCAAATGGGTCTTCCGCAACAAACAAGATGAGCATGGTTTGGTGACAAGGAACAAAGCCCGACTTGTGGCCAAGGGATATTCACAAGTCGAAGGTTTGGATTTCGGTTAAACCTATGCACCCGTAGCTAGGCTTGAGTCAATTCGTATATTACTTGCCTATGCTACTTACCATGGTTTTAAGCTTTACCAAATGGACGTGAAAAGTGCCTTCCTCAATGGACCAATCAAGGAGGAGGTCTATGTTGAGCAACCTCCTGGCTTTGAAGATAGTGAGTACCCTAACCATGTATATAAACTCTCTAAGGCGCTTTATGGTCTCAAGCAAGCCCCAAGAGCATGGTATGAATGCCTAAGAGATTTTCTTATTTCTAATGACTTCAAAGTCAGAAAAGCCAATCCTACTCTCTTTACTAAAACAATTGCAAATGATTTGTTTGTATGCCAAATTTATGTTGATGATATCATATTAGGGTCTACTAACAAATCTACTTGTGAATAATTTAGTAGGATCATGATTCAAAAATTCGAGATGTCTATGATGGGGGAGTTGAAATATTTCTTAGGATTTCAAGTCAAACAACTCCAAGAGGGCACCTTCATTAGCCAAACGAAGTACATTCAAGACATACTCACCAAGTTTGGGATGAAGGATGCCAAGCCCATCAAGACACCCATGGAAACCAATGGGCATCTCGACCTCGACACGGGAGGTAAATCCGTAGATCAAAAGGTATACTGGTCGATGATAGGTTCTTTACTCTATTTACGTGCTTGACGACTAGATATTATGCTTTCCGTATGCATGTGTGCAAGATTCCAAGCCGATCCTAAGGAAGTTCACCTTAGGGCCGTAAAACGAATCTTGAGATATTTAGTTTATACTCCTAAGTTTGGCCTTTGGTACCCTAGGGGATCCACTTTTGATTTAATTGGATATTCCGATGCTGATTGGGCAGGGTGCAAGATTGATAGAAAGAGCACATCAGGGACTTGCCAGTTCTTGGGAAGATCTTTGGTGTCTTGGGCTTCAAAGAAGCAAAATTCTGTCGCTCTTTCTACCGCCGAAGCCGTGTATATTGCTGCAGACCATTGTTGCACGCAATTGCTTTGGATGAGGCAAACCCTTAGGGACTATGGTTACAAATTGACCAAAGTTCCTCTTCTATGTGATAATGAGAGTGCAATCCGCATGGCGGATAATCCCGTTGAGCATAGCCGCACTAAACACATAGCCATTCGGTATCACTTTTTGAGGGATCACCAACAAAGGGGGGATATCGAGATTGCATATATTAACACCAAAGAACAATTAGCCGATATCTTTACCAAGCCACTAGATGAGAAAACATTTACCAAACTTAGGCATGAGCTAAATATTCTTGATTCTAGGAATTTTGATTGATATTTTGCACACATAGCTCATTTATACCTTTAATCATCTCTCTTTCATGTTCTATGACTAATGTGGTTTCAAGTGCATTTCATGCTAATTCATAGATTGAAAGGGAATTGGAGTCTTTGGCGAAGACAAGGCTTCCACGCCACTCCATCGAATTATTCATCCTTCGCCGTCGCTCCACGCCATTCTCCAATTTGGTATAAACTTCACTCATATATTATTTGCCAAAGGGAGAGAAAGTAAAAGGGCTTATATTTCACTCACAAGTATCCGTTTTTGGCGATTCATGCCAAAGGGGGAGAAAGTATTAGCCCAAAGCAAAAGGACCACACCACCACCAATTTCAAAAATGTAGTATTTCAAATTTGTATTCAAAGAAGGTTTTTTCATTGGTATCTTATTTTTTATAGAATTTCAAATTGGTATAACCTCTTCAAAAATATTATCTAAAACCCTCTTGAACACTAAGAGGAGAATTTCTTTGAGGGGGAGTTTTATTTAGTCAAAGGAAAAGCATTTGAAACAGCGGGAGAAAATTTCAAATCTTAAAAATGCATCTCGAAATCTTATTCATTTACCTTTGACTATTTGCAAAAAGACTTTGAAAAGAATTTCCAAAAAGAGTTTGCAAAAACAAAACAAGTGGTGCAAGCGTGGTCCAAAATGTTAAATATGAAGAAAGCATCCATGCATATCTTATGAAATTATATTGGTTTAATTCCAAGTAACCTTTGCACTTACCTTATGCAAACTAGTTCAATTCTGCATTTATATATTTGCTTTGGTTTGTGTTGGCATCAATCACCAAAAAGGGGGAGATTTAAAGGGAAATAGGCTTACACCTTTTCTTAAATGATTTTGGTGGTTGAATTGCCCAACACAAATAATTGGACTAACTAGTTTGCTCTAGATTATAAGTTTTACAGGTGCATAAGTTCATCTACAACTATTCGAAGTCGATTGTCCGGAATACCGTAGATTATTCCGGACAGGAGAAGCTTTTTGGAAAAATAGACTATGTGTGGACCGTCCGGGCCCTTGCGGCGGACCGTCCGCGACACCAGAATAACCCACGGACAGAACCAATGCAAAAACCCATGTCTACACTACGGACCGTCTGGAGGGAAAGCAAGGACCGTCCGAGTACACGCGTGGACCGTCCGGGCTCAGGCGCGGACCGTCCGGTAGGTGAGGAACCGAAAAAACCCGAAGGTGACGGGTTCGGCAAAATGAATTATAGCGTCCTCACGGACCGTCCAGGGTGCACGACCGGACCGTTTGCGACTGCCTTTATCTGACATCTGACGACGCATTTAATGCATTATAGCCGTTTATATAGCCATTACTGCTGACCATTGCGATTTCAGCCGTTGATGTATAGGGGCGGACCGTCCGGACCAGGGGCGCGGACCGTCTGCGGTCGGCAGAATTGGAGCAATGTCTAGGAAGTGGTTGGTGGCTATAAATACAACCCCAACCACCTCCATTCATTTTACCCAAGCATTCCAACCTTCAACATTCAATACAAGAGCTAGCATTCCATTCCAATACACAATCAAAGCCTCCAATCTCTCCAAGTTCCACAATTGAGACGAGTGATCATTCGTGATTAGTGGCTTGAGAGAGAGTGATTTGTGTGTTATTTGTCGCTCTTGTTGCTTGGCTTTTGCAATCGTGCTTTCTTCTATTCCCATTCTTATTCTCTAAGTGACTTGTAAACAAAGCAAGAGACACCAAGTGTGTGGTGGTCCTTGTGGGGTCTAAGTGACCTGTTTGATTAAGGAGAAAGCTCACTCGGTCTAAGTGACCGTTTGAGAGAGGGAAAGGGTTGAAAGAGACCCGGTCTTTGTGACCACCTCAATGGGGAGTAGGTTTGCAAGAACCGAACCTCGATAAAACAAATCACCGTGTTATCCACTCTTATTCGCTTGTGATTTGCTTTCGCCCTCTCTTTCGGACTCGAGTTCATTTCTAACGCTAACCCTGGCTTGTAGTTGTGCTTAAACTCTATAAATTTCAGATTTGCCTATTCACCCCCCTCTAGGCGACTTTCAGTAACCAATGTCATTAAAGTAGTATAATATGTAATGGTGATTAAACTATCTCCTCCTGTGTGTTCTCTTGGGTGTGTGCTTGCATGAGAATATTGTGAATGATTGTAAAACCCCGATTAAATGACTATTCCTTTCTATCTAAGTCTGTCTAAATATATAAGTCATAGAGAACTTATGTGTACTTAACTAGTTTAATAATAAGTAGCCAATGAACGATTAAAGTGAACATGGTAAATGCTTGTACTCGTGATGTCATGTTTGTGTTGGTTAAATATAGGAAATGTTCGTTGTCTTTCTAGTAATGTTGACTTGTTGTGCCCAAAGACGTATAGATAGCTAGCGTTAACGTATGGATGTTTATGTGTCTTACTAGTTAATGTTAGTTCGCTACCGTGTACTTGGAGTATCTTGTGCTACTTTCATCATATTCATACATATGCATCCTACATCTCTTTTAGGATCGAGAGATGATGATCGTGCAAGTGATGTGGTGCCAACCACAAGATGCAGTTGGTGGACGACCCGAAGAAGGATGGACCTAACCAGTGGATGCTCGCCAAGCGAGTGTAATATAGCGAACACTATCTTGTGTTGGATTCTATTCAAGCACCGGTTTTATGCATAACCGTTTATATATGCTATTTTACTGCACTTAATGTTTGTAGGCTTGTACCGTGCACTTAAGTGTAGGAGTTGCCTGAAACCCTAGTTGCATAAACTTAGGATTCCTTTTTGAGATGGATACTAGTATGCTAGGTCGAGTAGATGCTTTGCTAATTAGGGATCTCGGTTGAAGTCGAGTGATTTTTCTAGCACTCGCGCGAGGTCAGGAATTGGTTGTATCTATTTTGATAACAGAACGATGATGGTCTGTGGACACGGATCCATGGGGATGTACTGTCTACGAGATGAAAATGGAATGAGGATTAACATGTGGATACCTGTGTCAAGCGTTTGAATGTACTAAACACATGCCGAGAAATATGGTAATCAGTAAGCCTAGTACCTGATTGAATGTGCCCGCATACTTTCCCCCTCATTAAACCTGAGATGGAGTCTCCCATGCAGGATTATGGTGGGTACAAGTGCGGACATTGCACGGCGGCGGCCGGGGTCAATGGAGCATTGTATGTCAAGGTCGTGAGCCCTGTTCTGTTGTCGGGGAATCGATGGGGACGACTGATATGCGTGGGGACAGAGTGCCCCTACATGTCGTGTGTTTTGGTTTATCTTGCAAGGTTAAAACTCAATTCGAATCGTCTGCTTCTCGCAGCTAATGAGACTGCTTGATCCGTTGTACCACATTGAGTAATAAGTGGAAACAACGATACTGGCAAAAGATGTTGGTTGACTAAATTGCTTGCTACCATGAATGGATAGCTAGGTACTCGTCTAGTCTAAAAGTATAATTCTAGAACCTAAAAAGCTAAAACTTGTTTTAGACTCAGCTAGTGCTTTTGGCAAACCAAACCCCTCAGCCAAACAGCTTCATGGTCTAGAGGTAGAGGAGTAGTCTCCTCACACCGGGTAAGTCTAGCTGAGTATTAGTATACTCAGCCTTGCTTGTGGCATAATTTTTACAGTTACTTCCTTAGATGATTGGTTCATGGTGTGACTTGGCCTCCATCCCTGCCACCGGGATAGACGGTCGAGTGGGTTGCTGCTTCCGCAGGAGAGGACTAGGAGGAGTAGAGTGGCTAGGCTTCGCCATGTTACTCGATTTTCTCCATTAGTTATTTTCACTGCATTAAAAACTATGTTTACCGTTTCTAAAACTCCGATAATGTAATCACTACTGATACTTCCTTAATTTATGGTATTATGCTTTATTGTATTTTTCTGTGCCTCACCTTCGAGTGAGCTAGTGGTATTCGATCCTTGGTAAGTGGCTTTATCGGACTAGATCCGAGGGACTGACGGGTTATTCCGATTTAAGTGTGTTACTGCCTCCAAGGCGTGACTCGGGCACTTAAGCTGGAATAATCTGCGCGGTTCTGCCAAACATATAATCATAAAAACTGTTGGGATAATAAAATCCATAAGATGTTAGCATTTATTTCATTTCACTTCCACTTATTGTGTGAGTTACATGTGAAATCACACTAAGTATCCAAGTTTCAACATAATCAATACTTCACTATATTAGTTTCACGTCGAGACTTGAGATTATCTTTGTACAAAATGTTTATTAGTTTTGGTAACTTATTTGCATTTTTTGTCGAAACTAGAATATTTTGTGGATTTAATTGTATTTTGTTGATTTCCTACAAAAAGACATTAATAAGACACAAATAGACTCGAAAAGTCATGAAATTTTATGAAGGCCCAACATATGTCATATATAATCCTAAAAATGTTTGGACCATAAAATCCATAAGATGCACGCGTTTCTTCCATTTCATTTATATTTACTGCGTGGGTTATATGTGAAATCACTCTATGTATCCAAGTTTCAACATAATCAATACTTCACTTTATCATTTTCACGTGGAGACTTGATGTTATCTTTGTATAGAATGTTTTTGAGTTTTAATAACTTATTTGTAATTTTGGGTCAAAACTAGAATATTTTTTTAATTCATTTGTATTTTGATGATTTTCTACATAAAGAAATTAATAATACACAAGTAGCCTAGAAAAATCATGAAATTTTATGGAGGCACAACATATGTCCACATATAATTTAAAATTGGAAAATAAATCCACAAGATGGTCGTGATTCTTCCATTTCACTTCCACTTATTGCGTGAGTTACATGTGAAATCACTCTAAATATCCAAGTTTCAACATAATCAATACTTCTCTTTATTATTTTCATGTGTGGACTTGAGGTTACTAGTATTAGTAACTTGTTTGCAATGTTTGGTTGAAACTAGAATATTTTATCAATTTAATTGCATTTTGATGATTTTCTATAGAAAGAAATTAATAATACACAAATAGCCACAAAAATTTATAAAATTTTACGGCGGCGCAACATATGTCCACATATAATCCTGAAAATGGTTGGACTACAAAGTACATAAGATGCCATTAAAATCTATATGTTGTTGTATTAGACTATTGTGTGATCCAGATCTTGTCATTATGTTTAAATATTGTGTTGGACTATTGTATGATCTTAAGTTATTAATATATTGTTATGTTGATCAATGTTCTATGCAATGCTTGTTTGTAACTATTTTATATGTGAACTAAACTGTAACACCCTGAATTTGGGGGCATAAAATTTCTTCTCTAAGTGCCTACCAAATTTAGGTGTTACCTGTGGCAGAACCTCCCAAGTTATTGGGCCCACATGCACCTGCCCTTGTCTCAAAGACCTCACACGGCTATGCATGTGCACCAGATAACTTAACAGGATCTGTTCGAGTGCTCCAAGGACCTCGGATAAACCACTTACAACCAGAACCGCGGGATTAAGTAAACACAAATCACACACCAACAATTTTGCAGCGGAAATCTTATTACCAAATTTTACATGTTACATCAAGTTTTACAATGTACATGATCAGAGTGATTACAAAAGTGATTCAAAGAAATAACTTTGAATTGTTATTAATTGTTTATAAGTTTGAAATATATTCTAGCTTAAGTGACCATCCTCAATAAGAAGTATAGAAGAAGTACATAGACTTATAGAAGGCCATGCCCACCGGCGCTTAACACCAATCACAATCAAGTGACTCGTAACCTGCAACAACAATGGATAAAACCCTAAGTACGCAAGTACTCAGCAAGACTTACCCGACTAAAGAAAAGACTCTCAAGGGTATGCTGGTTAAATAGGAATCAAGGAAAAGGCTTTAGCAAGAATCAACTTAGATACTTTTGCAGAAATAGCTTACTAAAGTGAGTCCTTACTTTCAACATTTTAATGCTAGATTAAGTATTAATAGACCTTGTTTGCATCTAGTCTAATTTCACCATCACATTAATCAATCCAACATGATTTTTGCTCATTAAGATTCCATCCATGACTTAGATTGCAGGTCAGTGACCAAGTCTTCATGTCCGAGAAGTAACGACGATCCGAATCGATTAATACCCAGCTGGAGATCTCCAATCACACGACATATGTAGCACTTAACCCTTGCATATGTCAACTCGCCACCGGGGTTCTTAAGACCAGATCAGGTTCATGCCAACCGAGAGCACAGATACACCACCGTCCAGCCTCTTGCCATGGAGGGTACACACTACTCTCGCCATCTCTCCACTCCCATTGCGTGTTATCTTATTTTGGTATTAGTCTGCCCAAGGCAAAGCTTACTCATGATGAGGCATGTGACCATTTAAAAGGTCCTCGATCATCAATCCTACATTCAGTATAATCCTTAATCAACCTGGGTAGAACATCACTTGTTCCTAGCCCAAGTCTCGATTTAAGTACTTCCATCCTTAGGATTGTTTTGTGTTCCTTAGGATTAAAATAGCATTATAGGGAACTTTGTAGCAAGATCCCACCATGCTCCCAATGAAAATATTCTTGCAGGTAGAAGTCATCCTTCCTTAGGATAACCCCTGAGCTAGGCCTTAATGCAAAAGACAACCTCTATCCACAAGATCTAAGCAGGGATAAGCATTTTTGTAAATCATATTTTGATACTTCATCAGAAGTATCTATAAAGGTATGGATATCAAGGTAGGCAATGCATCAAAGGGTTTCCAAGCAACTCCTATAAACCTAATGCACATTTCGCTAGACTTAAAGTGTGTAAAAATTATTTAAAACACAAGGAAGGGGTTCCATGCACCGAGGCTTGCCTGGAATAAACACTACGTCAGTGTTTGTTAAGTGGCGACCACTTGGCGAGCATCCTTTGGCTTGGCACTCGTTTAGTTGGTCCATCTTCAGGTCGGTCCGACAGACGATATCGTTGTGCGAAGAAGACCACTCCTTGCACCATCTTGTGGTTAACTTGGTTCTTTTCCGCCGCATCAAGCTAGCCATAATCACTAAGCGTACCTATGCTAAAATAAAAAGGATCGTGGCAACCTACATATCTATCAATCCATTCATTAAACCAATTATGGGAAGTGGCGAATTAGCTTACCATAATTAAATCCGACTTGGTGAGTGCTGCGTCGAATCACACTTCTTGTTCATCCACATCGAGAATCCTCCGACCGCGTACTGATTGCGCCTAATCTTCTCGGATTTTTGGTGTGAACAAAAGTTGGAGGCGTCACGTAGGAGCCAGCATCGAGGCGAGGCGACGGATCGATGACAGACACCAAGGAGGGATATGCGATGTTGTTGTAGACTCGGAAAGGGGACGAATGACGATGTCGACGTGTCGCACCACAATTCCCGATCGATGAAGACGATGGTATGGCGAACGCGATCTAGGTACCACAGCAGCACGTCGATAAGTCCACGACGACACAATGAGGTGGACGCGGCAACGCACGGCCCAACGAGCAAAGGGACTGCGACGGCTGGCGAGCTGGGCTAGCTCAGATAAGGACAACCGATGTGATGACCATGGCGAATAGGAAATCGACGACCGACGCTGCACTTGAAGAGAAACGGCTGCGCTGATGGCGCGGACGACATCCATGGCTTCAACAGAATCGATGGCGAGGACCGAATAGAGAACTGGAGCAGAGATGGGAGGGGGCTCGCCATGGCCAACGCTACAACAGGGACGTTCTGCGCGAGCAGGACACTAGCACGACGACCACTAGAGGAACTCGCGCGCGTCCATGGGAAGGGACCGAGCAGATGAGAGCGACTGTGTAGGGAAATGGGAACTCGGCCATGGGAGAGAGAGCCCACAGAAAAATCCGGCGCTGGAAGCTGAGTTGAGGGCGAGCGATGTTCTGCTTGGAGAAGATGTGTGATGGGAGGTCGATGCCGGCGAGCCCCAGCGGTGATAGGTGTCAGCCCAGGTGTAGCGCACGGGGCTGTGCACGATGGAGGCCCTGCCCGGATGCACCAGCGCCGCGTGCTCGAGGAACCAGAGCGGAGTGAGCGCCGTGTAGTTGGCGTCGTTCCGCGGCAGATCGTCGATGTCCCGCTCTGGCACCGCGAACCCGCTCACCGGTCCCGTGGAAGTGGAACCCATCCTCTCCCTCGCGCGCTATTGGATGGACGCCAGGGAGGAGTGCCGCGGCCAGCCGAGGAAGCAGGAAGCAGGACACCACACTGGAGGAGGGATGGGGGGGAGAGAGAAACAGGGGGGCACGATCGAGCAGGGGTCGGACTTGAGGAAGATGCAACGAGCGACCCAAGCACTTACGGCTGGACAGGGTGAGCGCCATGGAAGAGACGCGCAGTTGGGAGAGAGGAGGAGGAGCGCGTGTGAGGAAGAAGATCTGGGCGCGCGCCAGTGGGAGAAGAACGATGGCCAGTAGAGGAGCGGCGCAGGGGATAACGACGCCTGGAGAGAAGCCTGCGTGCGTGAAAAATCAAGGAAAGGGCGGCGGTGTGAAAAATCTAAGGAGAACGACGGCGGTAGATAAGGATGAACGATGATATTTTCCTTTTTTTCATTTTCTTCTTTTGTTTGTACTCGAAAATTTGAATAAAAATACAAATATCAGCCAAAGATCGAGGCTAGAATTTAGAAAGGTGTAAGAGGACCAAATTAAAAATGATTTTAGTTACAATGTTTTAATCGGTGTTAGATTTAATTGAAATCAGACGAATTTGTCCCGCTATCCGAATATTCGATCACAGAATAATTTGACAATGAGCTGGAGTATCGTTTTTCTCGGACAGCATGTAAACAGACAGAGTCAATATAATACCGGCTTCAATACTTCGGATGATACTTGATGCAGCTAAAATCGGACAAAGTCGGAGGACTGAACTCAGTTTCTAAATTCGACTTTGCGTGAGCGATGAATTTAAATAACCACCAAACTCACCGATTTTTGGAACCACTATGTTCCGAACATCACAAAAATTTAGGAAGAGCCCGGATAGATAAAAAATAAAAACGATGTTGAACTCGCGACACACGAAACAGATTAAGACAGAAAAACTGTTATTCTTATTAATATTCCCGTACTTATGTCCATATTCGCTGTTTACGTACAGTAACACCTGGTGTGTTACAACCCTCCCCCCTTAAAAGAATCTCGTCCCGAGATTCGGAGCGAAAGACTTTTAAGAGTAGAGAAGCATGTAACCCATTTCCATATCAGCGATAATCATGAGACAATTCCAAGCAAAGGCAAGTGTCTCAGAATGTTGTTTTCTCTAGTGGACATAGCATGTATCGCCTTAGGCTAATTTAGAGATGTCCAACAATAGAGACGATGTCTGCCAGAAGAACACATAAGGTTCCATGTGTGCAGTTTGCTTTTTCTGATGACACTGTACTATCTGAGTCTGTTGAGCGAGCGGTAAATATGCGACTTTACCCAAACAGAACCAGATGCAACCTCTTGGGTAAAACACATGTAAAACACATAGAAAGGGGTTTACCAACAAGTGGTCATGGTAGGTTCATAGCAAATGAGACATGTGTGGATGTCGAATACTGTCGCGGTTAACATGTGGCTAACCAGAGAATTCAAGTCCACAGAAGGTGATAGAGATTCGAAAAAAATATCAATGAAGAGATCCATTGATGTTGACTTTGCGACCAACCCATTTCATCAAATACTTAGCTCGGCTCGACTTGATCACACATGCTGGAAAAGCACACGTGAGGCGATCGAGACATGACTAGAACGATGATAAGGTGGTTACTGGCCGACTTAATCTCGATTCTTATAAACACTTCCTCAAGAGCGGTTGTACAAAAGTGAGATTAGACAACTCGATAAAACGATCTCTAAACTCAACCTTTGTTCACTGGGTAGTTATAAGTTAGTAAAACCAACTTGTTGAACTACTTTTGACATTGAGCAGGTCCTCTCAGTACCATTGGTAAGCCAAGGGTTGAGAGTTCACATTTGCAAGCAGGAGATCATGCATTTGAGTGGAAATCCATTTGGTCATGTTGTTCATCCGTTTTTTCATGCGAGATGAAATGATTTGGTTCGGAAATACATGGATTAAATAAGAGAGTGAATGAACAAACTCTTGCATTTCAGCAGCAGGGAAAATCAATCTCTACTTTGAGAGCTAATCAACTGTTTTCCAACACTAAAAAGCTCCAAGGCTTCACCTTTATAAGAAAGCATGTAAAGGGAACTTGTATGAGTAGTCACTACCAAGATCAAAAGAAAAGAGATCACACATGCAAGTGGTATGCCCTCTTGATCCAACGGGGATGATAGATGTTGCTTGATCACTCGATAAACAACATAGAAATTATTTCAAGGGAAGGTTTACAGAAGATCACCCATCAATGTAGTTCCACAATGGATCATGACCAGAGACCTTGATACCAGCATCCGACGAGTAGCACAATCCTGTGTGCGCATTCACAAGAGGCTCTCAGTTTTGCAGTGGCACCATAAGTCATTAATCATGACACCATTACTGAATAGCACTAATAATGAATCTCACATGTTAAAACTAGATTGTGCTAAGATAACACATTGATATAGTCTCATAATGGATTACAACTACTAACCATGATACCAGCGCGTGCCGAGCAGCACAACCGTGTGTGCGCACTCACAAAAGGCCCTCGGTTTCGTCGCGGCATCGTTAGTTTTAGTCATAACGCCATTACCAGACATAACCAATAAGAAATCTCACACAACACAATTAGACTGGGCAAGGATGACAATATACCAAAGAGACTCCACATGTAAGAATGGTTACAAGTAGAGAGCCAAATAGATCATGGCCCGATGAAATGAACACAGTATGGCCAAAACCTAAACTTGATGGAAGGAGTATGATGGGAGACTATTAATTCAGCCCCAAGCATGTTTCTATGCCATCACAACAATTATAAGTCAAGGATTAAGTTGTACGCCTTCGATAGAAATGAAGAAATCAAAGGCATCAAACTCAAGAAAATGGTCGGACATGTCTTTCCTAGGTTAGGTTGATAAAGCAACCTGGCGATCCTTAAGAACAGGCAAACTGGATAAGGGATATTAGCTTGTGTCAATCGAACAGCAGCATGGTTTAGGATGGAGACATGACTCGAGATTCTTGTTTTAAGCCCGGGTACACTTTATGTTCAACAAAGAAATTATCTAAGCATTTATTTGTATGTGTTTGGTCATGGAGTGATAATAGAAAATTTGAATTTGGGTCATGGTTCACTAACGAAGAACATGGCCTAGTTTTCGGTTTAAGCGAACAAGTCACCAATATTCTATCGGCACATCAAGTACAAGAGCAAACACATATAACACCTAAATAGATTACCTAAAGAACGGAGGACAGCTATTTCATCGAAGTTCATAATTCAACATTACACCATAATATCTACAATCACTGGTTGCTGGAATAAGGATGAGAGAAGCATTTTGGATGTATAGGTGACAAACATGATGCAACAATCAGGATGCATGCTCGTCTTATTCGTCCTCACTAATTCTTGCCAACATAATGTGGCAATAGCGTTCTATCTCGGTGACATACTTACGACTCTCACGGTATTTTGCTAGTCGTCAGCTACACATACGTTTTCGAGGTTAATGTATCTGCAAAAAAATCCATCACAACCCATTTTCCCATGATGCAATATCCACACATGACAGTTTATCACAGTTTATACTCCATATATTTCTATATGGAGGCCAGCTCTTCATTAAGCGTCGAGCCACACATAGGCGTCGTTACCACACTTTAACCATAGGGCAACTCATTATGGTAACTCACCTTCTTACCTGAGCGTAGGTGCGTCGTTACAAGTATATTACACTTCTCAGTATTCCCATGTCTGTATACCCATACAAATCCATGGGGTACTGAATTCTCAGAAAAGTAAATACTCCAAATCGCAGCCTTCAAATATACATATGTAAAAACATGTATATAGTCAAGCACTTTTTATACTCTTCCCTAGACCGACGTTTATTCGGTCATGCTCTCACATCTCACCTTACCTTGAACGTCGATCCATTCAAAACTGAATGGCCTCAAAAATAACAATACACATGTATGCAATACCCCCGGTTGTGGGTTAATGGTTTTGAACTAAGCCACCTGATAGTCCTTAATTTAGGGCTTAACAGAGGATGTCGCTAGCATTATAGTTTTTAAAAACTGTTTTTCAAAGCCAAACAATGTGTTTAGTTGAAAATAGGTTTTTCGAAACCAAAACTTTTGTTTTGAAAATACATATGTGACCATATATACTTAATCCTGCTCCTATACTAGCTGTGGCAGAACCTCCCAAGTTATTGGGCCCACATGCACCTGCCCTTGTCTCAAAGACCTCATACGGCTATGCATGTGCACCAGATAACTTAACAGGATCTGTCCGAGTGCCCCAAGGACGTCAGATAAACCACTTACAACCATAACCACGGGATTAAGTAAACACAAATCACACACCATCAATTTTGCAGCGGAAATCTTATTACCAAATTTTACATGTTACATCAAGTTTTACAATGTACATGATCGGAGTGATTACAAAAGTGATTCAAAGAAATAACTTTGAATTGTTATTAATTGTTTATAAGTTTGACATATATGCTAGCTTAAGTGACCATCCTCAATAAGAAGTATAGAAGAAGTACTTAGACTTATAGAAGGCCGTGCCCACTGGCGCTTAACACCAATCACAATCAAGTGACTCGTAACCTGCAACAACAATGGGTAAAACCCTAAGTACGCAAGTACTCAGCAAGACTTACCCGACTAAAGAAAAGACTCTCAAGGGTATGCTGGTTAAATAGGAATCAAGGAAAAGGCTTTAGCAAGAATCAACTTAGATACTTTTGCAGAAATAGCTTACTAAAGTGAGTCCTTACTTAAAACATTTTAATGCTAGATTAAGTATTAATAGACCTTGTTTGCATCTAGTCTAATTTCACCATCACATTAGTCAATCCAAAATGATTTTTGCTCATTAATATTCCATCCATGACTTAGATTGCAGGTCAATGACCAAGTCTTCATGTTCGAGAAGTAACGGCGATCTGAATCAATTAATACCCAGCTGGGGATCTCCAATCACACGACATTTGTAGCACTTAACCCTTGCATATGTCAACTCACCAACAGGGTTCTTAAGACTAGATCAGGTTCACGCCAACCGAGAGCACAGATACACCACTGTCCAGCCTCTTGCCACGGAGGGTACATGCTACTCTCGCCATCTCTCCACTCCCATTGTGTGTTATCTTATTCTGGTATTAGTCTGCCCGAGGCAAAGCTTACCCATGATGAGGCATGTGACCAGTTAAAAGGTCCTCGATCATCAAGCCTACATTCAGTAACATCCTTAATCAACCTGGGTAGAACATCACCTGTTCCTAGCCCAAGTCTCGATTTAAGTACTTCCATCCTTAGGATTGTTTTGTATTCCTTAGGATGAAAAGAGCATTATAGGGAACTTTGCAGTAAGATCCCAGCACGCTCCCAATGAAAATATTCTTGCAGGTAGAAGTCATCCTTCCTTAGGATAACCCCTGAGCTAGGCCTTAATGCAAAAGACAACCTTGTTGGGGGCCTTCGTCCTCCGAAGGTCCTCAAAAACATGATTTGACAATGTTTTCCAAGTGGATTATGTGAACAGGTATCTTCGGACTCAGAATTATGAACATAAAGCACGGTCAGGACGAAGCCTGAGCCAGACGAAGGACGAGCTGATTACCAAGTTCTACGAAGGGCGGTGCACAGCCGAAGCTGTGTGCAGGGAAGCTTCGTTGCGATAGCGGAAAAGGGAACCGACTTAAAGATGAAAAGACTACGTGGGCCTCGACAGATTTCCATAAGCCGTTAACAAATGTAATGGACATGGATGTAATTTTACGTGGGCTGCGTCCCGCGTCTATAAATAGGTGAACAGTACTCCCGTACTGTTCACGCTGACTTGGCATCTGCTTTTGCGTCACGCTTGTACTTTCTACCTTCTCTCAGGACCGAAGGTACATTTGTAATTTGAAATCATTTCTATTTTTCCCATGTTAATAAAATAGAAATGATTCTATGATGGTGTTTATATTATATTTTATGCCCTATATGAATCCTTCGTCATCACTTGCTATGTTTACGAAGGTATGTCTCTTGTGACCTTCGTCCGAAATACATTATCTCCCGAAGGGACATAATGTTCCGAAGGACGAAGGACTTTAACACTTAACATTTTTTATGTTGCCTTGTTCTTAACTCTTAGCCTTTGAGAACAAGTCCCCAACATTGGCGCCCACCTCCGGTGAACTCACTTCCACTTCGAGTTTTTTGAACACCTTCGGAAGCTGTAGACCTTCGCTATGGCACCGAAGAAAGCTTCAGCGGCTGGGGCTGCAGCACTGCAACCGCTGGACCACAACCAGGAGACTGTCTCTCTTCGGGAGGCCCGAAACCAGAAGAGAAAGGCCGTCAGCCCAACGCTTCAGGAGGAAGAGCTAGACCAAGAAATCAGGGATATGGAGATGCTACATCAACAGGTGCAGAGAAAGAAAGAGAAGATGGTCCGGCTAGCTGAGTTGCAACGGCAGATAGACGAAGCCTCTGAGGAAGTTCGCCATCTTACTCATGATGAGCAAAACAGAAGGCCTCAGCAGAAAGACCTTCATCAGGAGGGCTTCATCAACGAAGATGACTGGTATGACAATTTCCATCAGGGAAATTTTGTTTTCGATGATGCTTCTCCTTTGTCCGCTGAGCTGCAGGCTACACCTTGGCCTCCATCCTATAAGCCACCCCAGCTTCCCATGTTCGACGGCCACTCAGACCCGAAGCAGTTCTTAATGAGCTACGAAGCAACAGTGTCTTCGTATGGGGGCAATGCTGCAGTCATGGCGAAGTCTTTCGTTATGGCCGTCAGGAATGTTGCTCAGACCTGGTATTCCTCCCTTCGACCAGGAACGATCACCTCATGGCAGAAGCTGAAGGATATGTTGTTAACCAGCTTTCAAGGATTTCAGACGAAGCCGGTTACTGCTCAAGCCTTGTTTCAGTGCACTCAGGATCATGAAGAATACCTTCAGGCGTATGTCCGAAGGTTCTTGCGTTTGAGGGCACAGGCACCAACGGTGCCCAATGAAATTGTTATCGAAGCCATGATCAAGGGACTTCGTCCTGGACCTGCAGCCCAATACTTTGCTAGGAAGCCTCCTCAGACTCTGGAGAAGCTACTCCAAAAGATGGACGAGTACATTCGTGCAGATAACGACTTTCGCCAAAGAAGGGAGGAGGCCTTCAGATTTTCTGAGATGACCAGGGGCTTCAGGGGACGATTCTATCCGAGGCATGTCAGGTCCATCCACAACACTCAAAATGATGATAAGGGCAGTCAGCAGAACAGGCCGCAGTGCTCCTCACAGGCTTCGGGGCAGCAGCAAACTTTCTTTCGGCCACCAGCTCCAAGAGGCAGAGGCGCCAGGGGCTTCGGCGGGAGATTTGGAGATCAACCAAGGAGGACATTTTGCTTATTCTGCGGTGAGAACAAGGGCCATACCACCAGGATGTGCCATGTTACCATCCAGAAACAAAAGGAGCTAGCGGAAGCTGCAGCGCAACAGGGACAGCCGAAGCAGGTCATGCATACTGCTTCGTACCATCAGCCTTACATCCCGGAGTACGTGGGCAACCACCCTGCAGTTTCCGTAGCTTCGGCAAGTCAACCTCAAGCTTCATGGCAACAGCCCCCGCCTCCACCTCCGCTGCAACAAGGCCAGCACCCAGAAGGGAGCCAATATGTTCCGCACCAAAGGGATATCAGAGAGCAATCTGAAGCCCGTACAGTCAATAGTACTGTGCCAGAGTCGAAGCACATTTATTGACAAATATCCTACTTTGATAGCAGTCTTTTCCGTTTAAGTTCTGTTTTCTGTGTAATAAAGAACACTTCAGATTTCATATAATAGTTTCGTGGTTGGTTATCAGAAAAACCTATCTTCTCTACAGGTTTAAGTTGCTGAAGCTTAAAAATTCGCGGTAACAAGGAGGATCTTCGGATTATTAAAAACCCTTCGAAGCAACAAAAATTCGTTCTAAGGAGCGCAGAGTAAGTCGCCGAAGTTACAAAAAGCCGTTCCAAAGGGAGCGCAGTGTAAGTTTTTTGCTCCAAAGACGTTCCTAAGGGAATGCAGAGCATACAGCGAAAAGTCAACGCTGATACCGCCTAAGTAAAAGGCGAAGAAGCTCCAAAGACGTTCCTAAGGGAATGCAGAGCTTATACCGCCTAAGTAAAAGGCGAAGAAGCTCCAAAGACGTTCCTAAGGGAATGCAGAGCTTATACCGTCTAAGTAAAAGGCGAAGAAGCTCCAAAGACGTTCCTAAGGGAATGCAGAGCTTACGAATATATTTTGTGTGTCTCTTCGGAACAAATGTCATTTGCATAACATAACATCATCACATCATTTTGCATAACATAAGCATCATACATCATGTTGCATTTGGCAAAAGAAGGGGACACAGTATCAACCTTCGAAAGTGATAATCATACATCATGTTGCATTTGGCAAAAGAAAGTGAAAATTGTGTAAAGTCACGAGGGAATACAATGATAATCTTCGGAATACAGCTTCGGAGAATATTTTTACGAAGCATGGACGAGCTTTATCAGAGCAATATCGAAATTGTATAGCTTCGGAGAATGTTTTCATGAAGCATGAACGTGTTTCATCAGAATAATTTTAACGGAGAATGTCTTCTTCACGAAGCATGAAAAGAAGGGAAGGTGTTTTTTCGCCGAAGGCTCAAAAATGGTATGTATGTAGAGTTTCATGCATCGTAAAGAATTGAATAATGAAAAGAAACTTGTATATTACATTCAAATGTACAAAATGTTACATAGATCACATTTTAAATGTTTTTTCTAAATAGCATCTAGTCTTCTCTTAATACTGCTTCGGCGGCTTCATTTAGAAGTTGATCAACAACTTTGTCCATGATAGCTTCGGCCATTTGTTTAATTTCATCATCCCCTTTTGTGTGGGGGTCGGCAGTCGATCCAGCAGCTTCTGAGGGAAGAGAACATTTCTTCATTACTATTACAAACCGTGAGCAAAGTTTGAAATAAAAATTACAACACAATAAGAACGACTAATTAATACCTAATTGCCTTTCGGGCTCTGTACTCCTTTCGGCAGCTTCTGCCACCTTTCTAGCATCATGGATGCCTTTTTCGCTTCTTTGAATTATTTCTTGCGCCATTTCTCGGCCGCCATTGTCCTAGATATCAGTGAAGAATTTACCGCCAACCATGCTGGCTTCGGTCGAGGGATCTTTGATATCTTCCGAGGATAGGGCAGCTTCGGATTGAGCTAAGGATTTTATATGTTCACAACCTTTTTTCTCCAAAACAGCAGCAATTCCCCTGGCACCTGAAAAAGCGCAGATGTCACCGCGGCTGCTCAGGATTTCCTCGAAGGCTTCTGCTTCGTGACTAATCCAGTTCAGTGGACCTTCGGGATTGCCTCTTGAAAAGTCCTCTTCACTAGAAAAGGCGCCAACGCTGGCGAAGCTGGATTTTATCTTTTTCACGCATTCTACAGATTTAACATAACATTTCCTCTGAGATGCACGAAGCTCTTTAACACTTAACTCCAATTTATTGACCATATGATCACTGAGTTCTCGTTTTGTTTCCTCCAGCACACGTTCCTCTTTAGCTCTAGCCAGCTGTTTCTGAAGATCTTTAATTTCACGTTTTTGGGCTTCGGCCTGGGTTTTTGAAGCAGCTTCGTCTTTCTTTACTTTATCTACCAGTGTAAGCAGAATCTTATCCTTTTCCAGAGCTTCGTTTCTCAGTTTGATAACTTCGGAGCGTAAATTGTTAAACGCAATGTCGTAGCTTTCATCTTCGGCGCTTTTTTGGGCTCTTAATGCGTTGCTCAGAATCAAGCCCTATATGAAAAAGAATCCATATAAGAATAAAGGAATGGATTGCGCATTAAAAAGTTTTTTCAAACGCTTAATTTCCATACCTTTAGGCTATTATATGCAAGACTGTCTGCGAGATCCTCTTTCGTCATGGCGCATAATCCAGCTTCGAGTTTCGGGAACCCCATGCTTCTAGCCATTTCCCGGCACACGGATAATTCTTTATTGTCTGGGAGACAGTACAGGAAATCATCTTCGTTTGTCCCATTGAATACTACTGCCCCCTTCGGATACTTCAACTCTCTAGCATAGTGATTCGCTTCATAGATTTCTTCTTCAGACAGTTTCTTCCCCGAAGCATGTCGCACGATGTAATCGCGTATGCTGGAGGGAGCTTCGGGGGCGGCAGTGTCAATTTCTTCAACTAAAGCTGGTTCTGATATTTTCTTGGATTGTTCCTTGGCGGGCTCTGAAGGCCCAGCTTCGGCTTCAGCTTCAGTTTGTTGTTTCGAAGCTTCTGTAGATGCTTCAGCGAGTTCAACAGACTCCTTTGCGGTTGTGCTTGAAGACTTAATTGTCTCCAAGACATCCAGTACGTTCACCATTCTTTTTCTTCTTGGGGTCACCAATGGGCCCTTTTGATTTTTTGTTGTGTCGACATTTGCTGAAGGACTTAAAATTTCTGATGTTTTTGGCCCTTCAGTCTTCGGTTTTTCTACTGCTGAAGGCGCTTCAGTTTTCTCTACTATCTTCGGCACTGGAGCTGGTTCTGTAGCTTCAGAGGCCAAAGAAATTTCACCAATAAATTCTGGCACTGTGGCCGGCTCAATAAAGCGCGCTTGGTGGGTGAGCACCTTCACCTTTTTCCTTTGTGGCGCTGGCTCACTAGTGGCACTTGTGGTAGCTTCTGTCGCAGGAGAAGTAATTTTTCTTTTGCGACCCAGTACCGGATAATGATAGTCAGGATAGACAAATCCGATTGCGTCAAATACCCGGTTGAGCCTTTTCTTCTTTCGGCCTCCGAAGGCTGCTGATAACGCAGTATTTTCGGCCTTCGAATATGCCCCAAGCAGTTCGTCACTTAATGTTTCAATGCTCTTCAACCAGTCATCATCAGGTTCAACAAATTTATCTGCATATTTGAATGTGTATTTCAGTCTGACCAGTCCGCCTTCGTCGGACTCTTTAATGGTCTCCTTCGGCATTTCCCACTTTTCTGCAAGTGGCCATACCCTGAAGGCAATGTGCTCTTGGACCAAGTCCCTTGTCCCAATGAAAGAGCAGATTACGCCGAAGGCTCTTTGGCATTCTTCGGCTGCTTCGTCCATTTCAACCTTCGGCCTTCGAAGTCCGAAGCGTTGCCAGATGGGGTGCATAATGATACTCTTAACATTTTCTTGCGCTGATAAGTCATTCTTTACATAAAACCACTCTGTCATCCAGGCTCCAGGCCACCTTTCCCGAAAGGTCGGCACAGGGCAGCTTGACCCGGAGCGGGCACCGAAGCTATAACACCCAAAATTGTTGTGATATTGTTCTTTTCCCCAGGGCTTCGTCTCGTATAGTAACTCATGAATGTTGCAGAAGCTTTTAGCATTTGGTTCCAAACCTTGGCTCCTCACAGCCCAGACAAACACCCCCATTCTTATGATGGCTTCGGGGGTAATTTGATGAAGGTAGACTTGAAATGTCTTCAGGACTTCAACAACAAAGTTGCTTAGGGGGAATCGAAGCCCAGCCTTGAGAAAGCTTCGGAAGATTACAACTTCATCTTCTTCTGGGGTGGGAGAAGTCTTCTCTCCAGCGTCAGCCCTCACAACAGATATATCTCGAAAATACCGCCCCCTCATATTATCAATATGACTCTGCTTGATAGTGGTTTTCCCGAAAACAGTGTGACTTGGCCGCCATGGCCGATCTTCGGCCTCTTCCCCACCACTTTCTACATCATAGCTGTCGCTGTCACCAGTATCTTCGGACAAACCTTCAAGAATCTCCTTCGTGATTTTCTCCGTATTGGTCTCCGCCATCGCTATGAGGAACCCCAAATTCTTCTCTTCCTCGAGACTCAGCTTCGTCTCAGCAGGGATCTTCTTACCTTCAGACATCTTCGGAAACGCTAAAAAACTGTTTTCAGGGCCGAAGCTTTGAAATCAAAAAGGTCACCAATCTTAATGCACAAGAGCTAAAAATTTAGTGGACCGAAGCAGATGGCAAGTGTGCGTACCAAATGAGTTGGCGGTGTGATCTTATTTATACGCCCAGGGCGCTGAAAATTGAAAGACCCCGCTTGTCAGTGAATGTTGCTATTCTAGCAAAGGGAAGGTGTTTTTTCGGACCTTCGGCTCAAGGCCTTCGTCCATATCGCAATCTGAATTTATTATTAACAAATTAATATTGCGAGGGGCTACTGTTGGGGGCCTTCGTCCTCCGAAGGTCCTCAAAAACATGATTTGACAATGTTTTCCAAGTGGATTATGTGAACAGGTATCTTCGGACTCAGAATTATGAACATAAAGCACGGTCAGGACGAAGCCTGAGCCAGACGAAGGACGAGCTGATTACCAAGTTCTACGAAGGGCGGTGCACAGCCGAAGCTGTGTGCAGGGAAGCTTCGTTGCGATAGCGGAAAAGGGAACCGACTTAAAGATGAAAAGACTACGTGGGCCTCGACAGATTTCCATAAGCCGTTAACAAATGTAATGGACATGGATGTAATTTTACGTGGGCTGCGTCCCGCGTCTATAAATAGGTGAACAGTACTCCCGTACTGTTCACGCTGACTTGGCATCTGCTTTTGCGTCACGCTTGTACTTTCTACCTTCTCTCAGGACCGAAGGTACATTTGTAATTTGAAATCATTTCTATTTTTCCCATGTTAATAAAATAGAAATGATTCTATGATGGTGTTTATATTATATTTTATGCCCTATATGAATCCTTCGTCATCACTTGCTATGTTTACGAAGGTATGTCTCTTGTGACCTTCGTCCGAAATACATTATCTCCCGAAGGGACATAATGTTCCGAAGGACGAAGGACTTTAACACTTAACATTTTTTATGTTGCCTTGTTCTTAACTCTTAGCCTTTGAGAACAAGTCCCCAACAAACCTCTATCCACAAGATCTAAGCAGGGATAAGCATTTTTGTAAATCATATTTTGATACTTCATCAGAAGTATCTATAAAGGTATGGATATCAAGGTAGGCAATGCATCAAAGGGTTTCCAAGCAACTCCTATAAACCTAATGCACATTTCGCTAGACTTAAAGTGTGTAAAAATTATTTAAAAACACAAGGAAGGGGTTGCATGCACCGGGGCTTGCCTGAAATAAACACTACGTTAGTGTTTGTTAAGTGGCGACCACTTGGCGAGCATCCTTTGGCTTGGCACTCGTTCAGTTGGTCCATCTTCAGGTCGGTCTGACTGATGATATCGTTGTGCGAAGAAGACCACTCCTTGCACCATCTTGAGGTTAACTTGGCTCTTTTCTGCCACATCACGTGATTAATTATCGTACCTAAATGAAATGCATTATGCACATGAATGCATATAAACAAGAATAGTACAAGACTAAAATTGCTACACCAAAGAGGATTAAATATTTAACATATACACTCATCGAGACACCACTCACATAACCTACCAATTGATGATCATCATACAATGTGATTAATTCACCATTGAACACAAGCACACCACAACATCAGATCAATCGAATTATACTAGACATACATTTCCACTTTGTAAATTAAGATGCATAAGATATAGGTCGATGGTGCTAACCACAATCGCCCATAACCATACTTAAAACTAACTTGACTAGTTTTCTAAACTATTTTCTAGATTAATTTGTATAGCACATTAATTGATTACGACATTTACTGATCATAACTATAGACCGATAATACTAATTATTAACGTAGAATATCGACTTCCTTATATAATTAAATAGGAATAAACACATTGCAAGATCCTGCTAGCTAGCTGATTAAAATATTAAACTTATCTGTCACGCCATTAACTAGATCATACATCGCGTCCATGTCTACCACTATATTTTGCATAATTATGCATCTAAAATCTAAACCTCAACCTCTGACTCGACTATTTCATTATTCTAAAAATAATTATATTGCCACGTAACAGCACACTGGCCCAGCAACGGAGCTAGCCATAATCACTAAGCGTACCTATGCTAAAATAAAAAGGATCATCGCAATCTACATATCTATCAATCCATTCATTAAACCAATTATGGGAAGTGGCGAATTAGCTTACCATAATTAAATCTGACTTGAAACCATGAAATCGACGACGCCTTTTAGCTATAGCATTTCACCAAACACATGGTGAGTGCTGCGTCGAATCGCACTTCTTCTTCATCCACATCGAGAATCCTCCGACCGCGTACTAATTTATTTTCTTTTGCGCCTAATCTTATCGGATTTTTAGCGTGAACAAAAGTTGGAGGCGTCACGTAGGAGCCAGCATCGAGGCGAGGCGACGGATCGATGACAGGCACCAAGGAGGGATATGCGACGTTGTTGTAGACTCAGAAAGGGGACGATTGACGATGTCTTCATCCACATTACCCTTGTATCTCTACCTATACTCTCTCTCTCCTCTTTTTGTTTAGAGTTAGGTTAATTAGGTTAGAGATTAATTATTTATTTTTGCCAAAACTAAGTGAGTCATGAATTGTTGCATCATGCTGAGCCTAAATTTTCTTTTTGTTTGATGCACATGTTTGAAATGGTTTGAATTTGATTTGAAACCCATAGAGAAAATAAAAATAAAAAACGTTTAGAAAATCCTTAGAAAACGAAAAACCCATTTCGGCCCAACCGGCCCAATCCAGCCCAGCTAGGGCGCGCTCGCCTGCTTCGCCTGACAGGTGGACCCCACCTGTCAGCGACGACCGCGCACATGCTCTCTCTACCTCTCTCTCCCTCCCGCTGCCCGGTGGGGTCAGCCTGTTAGCGCCGACCCGTCCGCGCATGCGCCCTCTCTCGCTCGTTACTCGGTGGGACCTCCCTGTCAACGCTGACCGCCCGTTCGCCCGCTCAACCTCGCTGGTCTGCGAGCCCGGCCTGTTAGCCACTCCCCGTCTTCCCTAATCTCCCGCCTGCGCTCTCCATCGTGGATGCGCCCACGACTGTGCATTTCCCGGCCACGACCCTCGCGCTTGATCCCTTTTCTGTAGCACGCGCCCACTCACTCGCTCCCCTTGCCAAGTTGTGCCCTCAGCTGAACTCCCTCACTCTCTCTCGCTCTACGCGCGCCCGTGGAGCACCGCCAAAGACCCGCCGCGTTCCGTGGCCATCATCGAGCGTCTGCCACGTCTGTTGCCTCGGTGAGCTCTGCCCCTTCGCGAGCAACGCGGGACACCTTCTGATTTTCCCCTAGCCTCTCTGTTTCGCCCGGTCCGCGCTCAGCGGTGTTCCCCCCGTGCAGCCGAAGCCCCGCCACCGCCGACCCGAGGCATCCCTGCGTCCCCGCCGTTGATCCGGTATTCTAGAGTTTCCTCTCGAGGTGAGAAATCCCCCCATACCCTTATTTCCCCATTTGTTGCCCTGTCCTTCGCGCGATTGCTCGCCAGAGCAAGTCCGCGCCGCCGTTGGGCCGCTCCGCCACAGTCTGCGCCCTTTTGTGCCCCCTTGCTAATGTTGTGCCCACGGTTGAGTCCGTCGTGTCGCCCTGAGTGCGCCCGAGTCCTTTCCCCAGTACCCTAGGCCTTCGTCGTGGCCATGCCCTCGTTTCCGACGAGACCTCACCGCGGAGACGGGCGCCGCCGTCGCGATTAGATTAGCCACCCTATCCGCGCTTGCCGTTAGATCTCGAGCGTTCATCCAAGATCGGGTGGCTTAGGTTTAATTAGATCCGAGCTAATCCCAACCTTCCGATGTAGATCTGGCCACTCAGATCTCCCCCTCACTCGCGCCCCTACCGTTGGGCTCGGCCTGTCAGCCCCGTTACCCTTGGTCGCTAACTGCCCTAGCCCACTGGTCAGTGAGCGCCTGTGCCTGCATCCGCATGCTCGCCCGCGGGATCTGATCTCGGCCGTTCGTTCGCGATCTTGCGGCTAAGAGAGCTCGATATCCCTTCGCATGGTGAAATTGTTAATGACACCCCTGGTTTTCTAGAAATCAACCCGCCGTCCCTGGTTTTCGCGCGCAGACCCCTATAATCTTGTAGATTGAACCCTAAACTTTTATTTAATCACAAAATTGGACTTAATTTTGTATTTTAAACTTCAAAACTTGTTTATTTCATATCTTTTGCATATGAACTCCAAATTGAGTGATTCAAATTGCAAAATGTTTATAGGATTATTCTCTGTCCAAATAAATTATGATCATTCACTGCCTGCGCATTCTAATTTTATGCCTAGACTATAGGTTAGTTTATGTAATAGTTTATTTACTTAATAAGATAAATAAAAAGGAAACCATAGTGGTAATTAAATGTTTAATCTTGTGAGACTAATAATATGCAAAGTATGAATCTATCCCTGGTGTAAGTGTTGTGCCTCATTAAAATAAGTAGAACCTAATTATGTAACCTATGGAGATAGATAATGCTTAGAGAATAACAAACTTCTAAATGTGTTAGTTCACCCTATAACCTAAACTACCTCTTAAGTTTACGTTGTTCTTTTGGGATGTGTTCACTTGTTTGTACACAATTGGTGTGTTGTTCATTTGTCTTTATCCAAATGTATTGAAGGCATGATCGCTTTATTTAGACGACGAGCAACTCGTGGTTCCTGAGTGTGTTGCCGAAGACCTTCCTTAGTAGCAACCTGGTGAAGGCAAGTGACATCTGACCTACTATGTCCTACTTACTTTATAATTCACTGTCTTGCATTACTTTGTTGAAAACTAAGGATTGACTAGTCTGTATTCATCTTGTCCTTGTTACCTTTTTGGGTTACTATGGTTAGCTTTATGCTATTGCTCTAACTTAATCAACAAACATGATGAGAATATTTATGATACGATGATGTTATCCTGATGATGATCTTGTGATACTTTAGGGGACTCAGGTTGTTTTCTGAGTACCTCTCCGTAAGGACCTGTTCATGGAATGACCACCCGGGATAACAGTGCAACCATGAGGGTGGAATGGGACGCCCTTAGCTGAATAATTACATGAACCTAGGGGTGTAGATGGCTTTGTCAGAGGGCCCTCAATGGGGGTCAGGGCATAGTGCTCGCTCTGCTAATGGTGTAGTTCGCTTTGTCAGAGGGCCATCAATGGAGGTCATTCGATTTGGTTTTGTTAGTCACCCACCTTAGGGAGGTGTACTATGTTTGTACGACTAGCGAAACCTAACGAGCAGCTATGCACCAGGGGAGCCTTTGTATAGGCTACGTAGTGATACCCTGCTAGGTCACCTAGGTAGTGGTCAATGGGGAGTAGTGCTCTCCAGGCAGAAAGGGAATCACGACTCGTGGGTAAAGTGTGCGACCTCTGTAGAGTGTTAGAAAGTGGTATATCAGCCATGCTCACGGTTAAGAGCAGCCTTGGGATCCTCTTTGATTAGAAGAATTTTGGATACTTTTATGATGATGGTTATAATTATGATCTCTGGTATTTCCTCTTGGAGGAAGTACATTTAGGTAGTAACTGGGTTTATTACGAAAATTTGGCTCTACTATTAGTAATAAATACTTGACCAAATAGAAGAAACTGCTTAACCTTAACTCCACATACAGCTAGTCCACTTTAGCCAAACGGGACATTTGCTGAGTATGTTGATGTGTACTCACCCTTGCTTTAAAAACCACCCCACCCCAGGTTGTCCACACTTTATTCAGTGCTCAGGAGGAGATGCAGGCAACATGGAGGACTTTCAGGAGTTCTAGGACTACGACGAGTTCTAGTTATGTTAGTAGCAAACCCCCAGTTAGCTGCCTGTGATGGCCTTATCTGCTACATTTGCTTTTCTGCACTTTGATGATATTAATGACTATGTTATGTTAAAGACTCTGTGGATGTCTTGGACATCTTGATGTAATAAAGTACCTATTCCTCTATTTACTTTGAGCAATGTGTGATGATGTCCAATTATGTAATCGCCGTGTATGTGAATTTCTGGTCTTGGCACATACATGGTTCGCATTCGGTTTGCCTTCCAAAATCGTGTGTGACATAAGTGGTATCAAAGTCATGCTGATTGTAGGACCGCTAATATAGACTAGAATGGTCACCCTAAGGACTATAGACCCCTACCCTTACCTTGACCTTTCGTGTCACTTCAAAAGTTGGTCATCTTAACCAATTCTATGTTATATTGCTATCTATATACTCATCTTACAAAATATTTTACCTCACTTTGCTTTTGGTTTACTTGCTGGTCATATAGTTCTACTCTCACTCTTGTGCTTATGATATCTTTTGTAGATGGTTCGTATTAGATGCACTGCACGTAAGTCCGTGATCCCCTTTTTGCCCTATCACCTTGCGGAGCGCCCACTGCGCCACACGGTGACAGGTCAGTCTAGCCATCTTGAGAAACTGCATCGTCGCCTACACGAGGAGCAGGAGCACCGACGCTAGGAGCAGGAGTAGCAGGACTCTTCCCCCTCGCCTTAGCAGGAGGTGGAGTCTGGGAGGCAGCCTTCCCCAGCACCTCAGCCAAAGATGCCCGCTGCACCACCATAAGGATTCCCAGTTGTCGGAGGAGACCCTGATGGAGATCGAGACGACGACGACGCTGGTGGCAGTTTGAGCCACATCATGGAGCTCTTGGAGGAGCAGGAGCCGGAGGGATGGGTCGCTAGATCCATCACTCATAACACCGCTCAAGGGTGTCACTTCCACGCCGCTCTCGACACCTTGTTGCGTCGGGCCTTTGACTGACACACTTGGTCCATTGAGTACCGTTGTGTAGTCTACCAGCATCATCGCAGGTTATACCTGGACTAGTGGGTGGCTACTTGCTTGGTGCGCCGTTCGGACAATGATCTCCAGGGTGCAGAGGCCTTCTCATAGCACTATTCTATCACTAAAAGGGACACTGCCGAGGTAGCCATGCAAGATGCTGCACGACGTGCGCTTTCGTAGTATTGCTTGTTGTTCAACCGGGTAGCTATCCTTGCCGTTTGACCAGCAGTGCTGGAGGTGTGATTGTCTCACCCGTTGGTGAGGGCAATCCCAGGCTAAAAACTTGGTCAACCTGGTCACCGTGCTCAACACCGAGCTGGACCACGCCCTTGACGAGATGGGCATGGTTCGGGTAGAGGTTGCGAAACTGTGTGCTGAGCGCACAGCGCACCACTATTAGGATGATGGTTCCCCCCACTCATGTCGGGATTCTGCACCCTTACCGCTCGCTGCCTCGTGGTCGCTTTGATTATGGCACCCCTGACTGCAGGACCTAGATAGATTTAGAGCCATAGATCGACAAAGTCGGAGTTTGTAATAATACTTAAATCAGTGTCTTAGTCTCAGTTAGTCTTAGTTAGTGTTAGTTTGCTTATCATTATCTTCTATGCCTGTCATGATGAACTTGTGATGAAGTTAGATCTTTGTAATGTTTGTCACCAAGGTGTGGGCATCCCCTGCCACTTGGTGTAGTTATTAATAAAGTCACTTATTTAGTTGGGCAACCCATTTGTTTCCACTTTCCTCTTTATCTGAGAAGTTGTGTCGGCTGTGTGGAGAGTCAGTAAAGATGTTCATTTGTTCAGTGTTATGAAGATTTCCATATACCTTTTATTATGCTGAAAGACTGCAGAGTCAGGTCTGATGTGTGTGTGCTTTCTACAGATGTCTGAGAACATGCGCAGAGGTGGAAGGCGTGCTCAGCAGGAGTAGCATGCACCCTAGGAGGAGGCAGCTCAGCAGTAGTTGCAACCGCCACCCCGATGACCATTGTGGAGATGTTGTTGATGCAAACCCATGCAGTCCAAGCAATTTGTCAGACGTTAGCAGCAATGCAACAGGTGCAGCAGCAGCAACCCCCACCTCAACCTCACATGCAAGTTCAGATGCCATAGATGCCTAGGGACAAGCAGGTGAAGTTCATGAGGGGTCATCCTCTCTTCTTTGCCCATTTTGCAGACCCCATGGACACCGAAGATTGACTGCGTACCGTGGAGCGTGAGTTGCACACTGCTCAGTGCAACGATCGTGGGAAGGTTCTGTATGGTCCCCGCCTGCTAAGGGGAGCATCACAGTCCTGGTGGGAGTCTTACCTCGCCACCCATGGCAACCATGAAGCCATCACCTGGGAGGAGTTCAAGGACAATTTCCTTCATTACCATGTGCCTGAAGGACTGATGATAGTAAGGAAGGAGGAAATTCTAGTGTTGAAGTAAGGTCCAATGTCTGTCAGTGAGTATAGAGACAAGTTTCGGTAGTTGTCATGTTATGCACCTGAAGATGTCAATACGGATGCCAAGAGGCAGTACCGTTTTCTGAGAGGTTTGGTTGATCCCCTTCACTATCAGTTGATGAACCACACTTTCCCTACCTTTTAGCATTTGATCGACAGAGCCATAATGACTGAAAGGAAGCGCCACGAGATGGAGGACAGGAAACGCAAGATTGGTGGATCTCAGGCTGGGAGTTGCAGTCGTTCCCGCTACTCAGGCAACTCACCTCAGCAGTTCAAGCAAGGTCACCAGCACCAGCACCAGCTTCAACATCAACGTCGGCACCCGCAACAGAGGTAGTTCCCTCAGCAGCAGTACCATTAGAACAACCAGCAAGGAGGAAATTCGTACCAGCGCCAGAACAATCAGGCACCTCGCCTTCGTGCCCTAGCAACCAATCTAAACAACCAAGCAGCTCCAGCGGAAGGAGGAGGTCGCACATGTTTCCATTGTGAGGAATAAGGCGACTGGGCGAATCATTGCCCAAAGAAAGCAGCTCAACAGTAGCCAGCTTCCAATGCCCATGCCACGCAGAATGCATCACAACAAGGAGGCAACAGCCGTGGGCAGCCTCGTGCCTAGTATGGAAAGGTGAACCACCTGGAGGCCGACACAGTCTAGGAGACCCCAGGAGTGGCACTAGGTGCGTTCTCAGTCGAATATCATTCTACAGATGTGTTATTTGATACTGGAGCAACACATTCTTTCGTGAGTGCATCATGGGTAGAATCACACAATATACCAGTAGCACCCATGTATCCACCTATGTGGGTTAGCTCAATTGGTGGGAGAACCCAAACAGATAGATTTTTCCCCAGTGCAAGAGTTCAAATAAGGGGGATAGAGTTCCCCGCTGATCCAATAGTAATGGGTACCCGGGATGTAACCATAGATGTCATCCTTGGGATGAATTGGCTAAACAAATATCAAGAAAGCCTTAGCTGTGACAAGAGGACTGTGAAGTTAGTGTCCTTATCAGGAGAGGAAGTGTTAGTGGAGTTGGTCTTGTCTGGACCAAGGAAAGGAAGTTGTCACCAAATCACCGCCCATATTGAGGAAATCGAGCCATCAGAAGCTATCAAAGTAGTATCAGAATTCTCAGATGTGTTTCCTGAGGATTTACCAGGCATGCCACCTGAAAGGAAAGTTGATTTTGCCATAGAGCTTATACCTGGCACCTCCCCTATTTCCAAGAGAGTATCATACAGAGGTACCCAAAGCACTTCTCATTTTTGGTAGCAGATGCATGAATCCTTGGGCACGCATTTGAAGTTCAGTTTAGCTTACCACCCATAGACAGATGGTCAGACAGAGAGAACCAACCAGATTCTTGAATATATGCTAAGAGCTTGTACATTGCAAGACAAGTTAGGTTGGGACAAAAGGGTACTGTATGCGGAATTCTCCTGCAACAACAGCTACTAGGCCAGTTTGAAGATGTCACCATTCCAAGCACTCTATGGGAGAAACTGTAGAACTCCATTGCATTGGGACTAGCCCGGCGAAAGGCAGGTGTTCGGTCCAGATATCTTGCTTGAAGCCGAGGAGAACATCAGGATGGTTCGGGAGAATCTGAGGACAACACAGTCTAGGCAGCGAAGCTATGCTGACACCAAAAGAAGAGAATTGAGTTTTGAAGTGGGAGATTATGTCTACTTGAAAGTGTCACCCATCAGAGGAATCAAAAGATTCGGAGTCAAGGGTAAGCTAGCACCAGAAAGTCTGTAAGTCGTGCATGATGTGTTCAATGTTTCTCAGCTGAAGAAATGCTTGTGTGTACCGAAAGAGCAGTTGCCAACAAAGGACCTTGAAGTAGTGTTACACTTGTATCTTTCTCTAGACTCTCTCCCTCTCTCCTCCTTTTGTTTAGAGTTAGGATAATTAGGTTAGAGATTAATTATTTATATTGCCAAAACAAAGTGAGCCATGAATTATTGCATCATGCTGAGCCTAAATTGTCCTTTTATTTGATGCACATGTTTGAAATGGTTTGAATTTGAATTTGGTTTGAATTTGATTTTAAATCCATAGAGAAAATAAAAAGAAAAAACATTTAGAAAATCCCTGGAAAAATAAAAGGCCATTTCGGCACAATCGGCCCAATCTAGCCTAGCCAGGCCGCGCGCGCCCGCGTTGCCTGACAGGTGGACCCCACCTGTCAGCGACGACCGCGCACACGCACTCCCTCCCTCCCACTGCCCGGTGGGGCCGGCCTGTCAGCGCCGACACGTCCGCGCACGCGCCCGCTCTCGCTCGTTGCTCGGTAAGACCTCCTTGTCAGCGCTGACCGCCTGTTTGCCCGCTCACCCTCGCTGATCTACGAACCCCGCCTATCAGCCACTCCCCTCTTCCCTAACCTCCTGCCCGCACTCTCCATCATGGACGCGCCCACGACCACGCATTTCTCAGCCACGACCTTCTCGCCCGAGCCCTTTTCTGCAGCCCGCGCCCACTCACTCGCTTTCCTCGCCTAGTTGCGCCCTCAGCTGAACTCCCTCGCTCTCTCTCGCTCTACGCGCGCGCCCGTGGAGCTCCACTGAAGACCCGCTGTTGTTCCGTGGCCATCGTCGAGCGTCTGTTGCGTCCGTTGCCTTGGTTTGCCCCTAGGCTCTTTGTTTCACCTGATCCACGCTCACCGGGATTCCCCCCATGCAGCCGAAGCCCCACCGTCGTCGACCCAAGGCATCCCTGCGTCCCCGCCGTTGCTCCAGTATTCCAGAGTTTCCTCTCGAGGTGAGCAATCCCCCCATGCCCTTATTTCCCCATTTGTTGTCATGTCCTTTGCGCGATTGCTCGCCGGAGCAAGTCTGTGCCATTATTGGGCCGCTCCACCGCAGTCTGTGCCCTTTGGTGCTCCCGCGCCAGTGTTGTGCCCACGGTTGAGTTTGCCGTGTCGCCTTGAGTGCGCCCGAGTCCTTCCCCAGTACCCTAGGCCTTCGCCGTGGCTGTGCCCTCGCTCCCTGCTAGATCTCGCCGTGGAGACAGGCGGCGCTGCCGTGATTAGATCAGCCACTCTGTCAACGCTTGCCGTTAGATCTCGAGCATTCATCCGAGATCGGGCGGCTTAGGTTTAATTAGATCCGAGCTAATCCCAACCGTCTGATGTAGATCTAGCCACTCATGTCTCCCCGTCACCCGCACCCCTGTCGCTAGGCCTGGCATGTCAGCCCCGTTACCCCTTGGTCGCTGACCGCCCTAGCCCACTTGTCAGTGTGCGCCCGCATCCGTGTTCGCGTGCTCGCCCACGGGATCTGATCTCGGACGTTCGTTCGTGATCGTGCGGCTGAGAGAGCCCGATACCCCTTCGCGTGGTAAAATTGTTAAAGAGACCCCTTGTTTTCTGGAAATCAACCCGCCGTCCCTCGTTTTCGCGCATAGTTTCACACTCGGGTTTTAGGGGCTCAAAACCCGGGCGTGAAATAATCACCAGGTGTGCTGGGACCAAGTCTCACACATATGATGAATAGTGGTACAGAAACGAATGTCACATCTTTACTATATAATAGGAGTTCTGTACAAAATAAATAAATAATTACATCATAAGGAGACAACGATCCAGCAACCCAAAGATGACTGGAGACGATGACCTAGACCTCTCACGAACTCATCACAGCATTCTCCATGCGCCTCATCCTGCGGTACCTGTTCTTGACCTGTGGGGGGTGAGACAACAAGAGTGAGCTCACATACGTTCATCGCTCAACAAGTTGTGGAGAATAATGTGCATGAACTCGCCAAAGGTGGGAGCTCATGTGAAGAGTAAGGTTTACCAAAGAGGATGGTTAGAGCTGAGCATTGCTTTTAAAGTTAGTCAAAATTTTATTAGCAATTACTAAGTATAAGTAAATACCAACCCAATTAAGTAGTAGAACAAAAGTGATAATAACACCTGCAATGCAATGCATATGACAAATTGAATTTAGTTCCATAAATTAATCATGTGAGGGTCTGAGCCGCTCATGACAGTGAGCACGGCTAGTATACTAGTTTTACATTCTGTAGAGGTTGCACATCTTTACCCACAAGTCGTGTTACCCATTTGCCACGGGGTTGATCGGACCCCATACACCTCCACGAAGGAAGTGAGGCAGGGTACCACTACGAGGCCTTCACAAAGTTCCACTAGCTTCAGAAAACCCGCTACAGTTTATAGGAAGCTCCAATGCAGTGATCCCTCGCCTGACCGCCATCGCAGCAAAATCAACCCAAGGATCTCCTTACATTGACCACTCCCCTACTGCCCTTGCCCCTTTCTAGTAAGGTAGTCATCCACTAGCTTTCCTAATTAATCAGCCAAGGGCGTCCCATAC
Source organism: Zea luxurians (assembly GCA_029449295.1). Classification (NCBI taxonomy): domain Eukaryota; kingdom Viridiplantae; phylum Streptophyta; class Magnoliopsida; order Poales; family Poaceae; genus Zea; species Zea luxurians. Next base: position 25,592,275 of record JAOPSE010000014.1, read on the forward strand.
CACCCTTGTGGTAGCACTGTTTTCCCGGATGGTCGCTCCATGTTCCAATTAATATAACGATCTTAACACGAACAGTAAATAACAACTGATAATAAAGGTATAATCATGAATAATGTGTATCTCTATACCCAAAACCACATAAAGCAATAGCAGGTACTACCCAAAAATTTAGTGGTAAACAAGGTATAAAGATAGTCAAACTAGGGTAACCTACTGGGTCCCATCAAAATTAACCTATGCAGATCATTATGATTAATCAGAACATGACTGGGTAAAAAGAAGTGATCAAGGGCATAACTTGCCTGTGACTTGAGATTCTATGTACCAGGATGATCATCAGATGACTCGTGACCTCACTACTAGTCGTAGCAATATAGACAAAACATGTATAGGAAGAATTAACATCACACCAAACATAAGAGCAAACTAAATAATAATAATCTACACGCTGCTCCGAGATCGTGGGTTCGAGAATCACTAAAATCAGAGTTACGGTCATCAAGTTATGATGTGATTAACTAATTAAAACTAAGTTTTATGTTTATCTTATAAATCAAGAGAAAAGATAACCTAGAGTAGTAATTAATTCAACTTTAATTATAAATTGACCATAGATCATATTTTAGTAGATTATAATGATAGGCAGATTGACAAGACTAACCAACATAAGTTAAATAAAGATCTAATTATAAAAGAATGAGACATGGTATAATAAATGTTGTTACTGCATAGTAAATATTTATATGAAGCTAACGCAACTTGAACAGGTCAATTCGGAATTAAAACAGAGGACTTATGAATTTCCGAAGTTTATTAAGTGCTTAGTTTAGAATAAATCAAGTGAATAATTTTAATTCAAGTTTCATGGCTAAACAAAGATACTAGATGATAAACAATATTAGAACAAAACTATTACAACTGGAATTACTCAATTTGGAGTTAAAATTAATTAAATATGAATTAAATCAGTTTCTAGAATTATTTTTCTACTAGAAATCAATTTCTGAATTAATTCTGAGTTTTCCCAATGGCTCTGGACCGCGGATATAATTTCCAGAGAGCACAGGGTGCACTCTATAAAAACTAGGGGCCTATACCGAATTACTTAACATGGAAAGGGATGGCGGGTTCACAAGTCAAAAGGGCGAGGGTTCTTTTCGAAAAAAGACCATGACTATTATAATGCATGGGCAACCGGAGCCGTTGGATTTAAAGGATACGGTCCAGATTAGATTTTTATAACTCTGAACCGGTACGCAATCGTACTCGTTGGATCTTCATCCAACGATTCATATTTTTAAGTTGTCGTTCTGCTCTACACCCTTCATCCGCAGATCAACGACACATATCCAAATACCCCAAGCGGTATGCCAGAACCAATCTAGGCCGGCCGTTAATGGATCCACGACCCCGCACCTTTCTTCTACCCCCGACACACCTAGGCGGCGGCGCATAAGCGCCCGCGGCGAAGTTCACCAGAGCACGACGATCAAAACCCCAGGTGCCTGGCTTCCTTTGTAACTGGGTGTATCAGAAAGATGAAGCAACAAGGAACACGACATAGGGATGTATTACCTGCAATGAACCGCGTGGACCCCCCGGCCATGGCATCCTGCGGCCAACGGTGAACGGACTGTTCCGGCGAGCAATTGCGATGCTCCCTGTGGAGATTCGTCACCAGAGCGATCACCATTACAATCACGGAAAGCAAGCAAACCCACTGCTCCCACCTTTCGAAGCAACACGCGGCAACCCGCGAGTCCCACCGACGGCGGCGCTCTTCCCTTCAACTGCAATGGTGGTATTCAGTGGCAACACCACCAACAAAATAAAAGGGTGAGGAGGGGAGGTTACGTGGCTCCCACTATCGCACCGCCCTCCAGTCTCTACTGCCGGAACACTGCCTGCAGGGCATCCGCGGCCATGGCGTTGAGGCCCAGGCGAGCGTGGCTCAGAGTAGGAAGCCAGGCGAGTTATGGTAAGAGAGGATGAGGAGCGTGTTTGGCGTCGAGTGGAGGGGATGGCGCAGGATATTTATTGCCCAGCTGACGTTGGCTTCAATGGTCTCCGCGGAGCGCGGCACGCCCGCCATGTGCGCCGAGAGGAGAGCGGCGCCCACGGCTTCTGTTTGCGACCAAGCGGGGAAAGGGGGAGATCCTGACGAGTGAGCCCGTGGACTAGTCAGGGGAGGAGGAATCAGGCGTGGCATAGTGTCTGGTGGGTGGGGCCCATGTGTCGGCGCCCATAGCAGAACTGGGCCGCGCGATAGAGGGGTTGGGTGGGCTGAAAGCGCAATCTCGAGCCCATCTAGTTTTCTTTCCCTTTTTTTAATTTTTCATATCCAAATTCCAATTTTAAGGGTTCAAACAAAATTTAAATTCATGTTTTGGATTTCTGATTTTTAACACACACCATAAACCAATGGTAATATAACTCCTACTCTTTGCCTTAATATTATTCATTTTGCTTCCTATTATTTACTTCTATGAGGAATAGTTTACTTATTTTTACAACTTTTTTCTAACTTTGATCTCCCATCCCTTCCTTTTGAATTTGAATTCAATTAAGGTTTGGATACCTAGGTTTCCATTAAGATGCACCTCCTAAGAAAATCAACATGACATGCATATATATATAATACTTTGCATATGATCATAAAGGAAGAGCACCTTTATAATAATATTAACTCCACTTTTTATTGCACATAAGTTGGGTATTACACATAGACCCCTATAATCTTGCAGATTGAACCCTGAACTTTTATTTAATCATAGAATTGGACTTAATTTTGTATTTTAAACTTCAAAACTTGTTTATTTCATATCTTTTGCATATGAACTCCAAATTGAGTTATTCAAATTGCAAAATGTTCATAGGATTAACCTCTATCCAAAGAAATTATGATCATTCACTGTCTGCACATTCTAATTTTATGCCTAGACTATAGGTTAGTTTATGTAGTAGTTTATTTACTTAATAAGATAAATAAAAAGGAAACTGTAGTGGTAATTAAATGTTTAATCTTGTGCGACTAATAATATGCAAAGTTTGAATCTATCCCTAGTGTAAGTGTTGTGCCTCATTAAAATAAGTAGAACCTAATTATGTAACCTATGGAGATAGATAATACTTAGAGAATAACAAACTTCTAAATGTGTTAGTTCACCCTATAACCTAAACTACCTCTCAAGTTTATGTTGTTCTTTTGGGATGTGTTCACTTGTTTGTACATGATTGGTGTGTTGTTCATTTGTCTTTATCCAAATGTATTTAATGCATGATTGCTTTATTTAGACGACGAGCAACTCGTGGTTCCTAAGTGTGTTGCCGAAGACCTTCCTAAGCAGCAACATGCTGAAGGCAAGTGTCCTCTTACCTACTATGCCCTACTTACTTTATAATTCACCGTCCCATATTAGTTTGTTGAAAACTAAGGATTGAGTACTCTGTATTCATCTTGTCCTTGTTACCTTTTTGGGTTACTATGGTTAGCTTTATGCTATTGCTTTAACTTAATCAATGAACATGATGTGAATATTTATGATACGATGATGTTATCCCGATGATGATCTTGTGATACATTAGGGGACTTAGGATGTTTCCTGAGTACCTCTTTGTAAGGACCTGTTCGTAAAGTGACCACCCAATATAACAGTGCAATGGGACACCCTTAGCCAAATAATTAGATGAACCTGGGGTGTAGTTGGCTTTGCTGGAGGGCCGTCAATGGGGGTCGGGGCATAGTTCTCGCTCTGCTAAAGGTGGGTGCCGAGGTTCATTCAATTTGGTTTGTTAGTCACCCACCTTAGGGAGGTGTACTGTGTTTGTACGACTGGCAAAACCTAACGAGCAGTTATGCACTAGGGGAGTCTTTGTAAAGGCTACATAGTGATACCCTACCAGGCCACCTAGGTAGTGGTCAATGGGGAGTAGCGCTCTTCGAGCAGAAAGGGAATCACGACTTGTGGGTAAAGTGTGTGACCTCTTCAGAGTGTTAGAAACTGGTATATCAGTCGTACTCATGGTTAAGAGTAGGCTTGGAATCCTCTTTGATTAGAAGAATTTTGGATACTTTTATGATGATGGTTATAATTATGATCTCTGGTATTTCCTCTTGGAGGGAGTACATTTGGGTAATAACTGGGTTTATTACTAAAATTTGGCTCTACTATTAATAATAAATACTTGACCAACTAAAAGCAACTGCTTAACCTTAACTACACATACAGCTAGTCCACTTCAGCCAAACGGGACATTTGCTGAGTATGTTGATGTGTACTCACCCTTGCTTTAAAAACCACCCCACCCCAGGTTGTCCCCACTATATTCATTGCTCAGGAGGTGATGTAGACAACATGGAGGACTTTGAGGAGTTCTAGGACTACGACGAGTTCTAGTTATGTTAGTGGCAAACCCCTAGTCAGCTTCCTGTGAAGGCCTTATCTGCTACGTTCGCTTTTCCGCACTTTGATGATATTAATGATTATGTTATGTTAAAGACTCTATGGATGACTTGGACATCTTGATGTAATAAAGTACCTATTCCGCTATTTACTTTGAGCAATGTGTGATGATGTCCAATTATGTAATCGTCGTGTACATGTGTTTCTGATCCTGGCACATACATGGTTCGCATTCGGTTTGCCTTCCAAAACTGGGTGTGACATAAACAGTAGTGAATGATAAGCAATTCATACATTATCTAACAAGTATCTGGTATCTAACCAAATATTATCTGTATTTGTCACTTATTCGCCCTGAATAAATATCTGGTCTTTGTTTCCAAATTCACGTCATTTGTAACTATCAATATCCAATCTTGAATCCTATTGAAATACATTACAGTAGGATATAGGATGACCTACTATCCACATGTATCAATCTCATTTTAACCCCTATTGATATGTGCCTTTTGGTTCAGGTTGTGATGAGTAATTTTCAACAAGAGTAGTGCCTTGGGTTGAGTCAGTTGAGCTAATTGAGGTCCGAGGTTGTCGGTGCAACATGCCTCTTGGCTTGAGGTGTGCAGTCAAGAGATGATGGTCAACGACGAAGGTGAAGGTCATGTGAGTTGGTACTAATGGACCTAGAGCGGCGAAGGACAAGCACTGGGTCTTGACCGAGGGACTGGAGAATTTGGATGACTAGCTGTGGTGGCTAACACCTAGGTACACTAATAGATGCGAGACATGGAGGAGCAGATTGTGTTACTGGTGCAGTTGTGAACTAGTGGGACATGTGTCTTGGACGTGGATGATGCGTATGGAGTATGCTATCCGCGGAGGTTTCAGTGGTTGAGCCTCAAAACCACCCAACACTATAGTTCATTGGTTTCGCCAGGTTTAGGCATTAAAAATCAGCAGTACGATTTTGGACGGAATCTGAGGCAATACTTGGTATCATCGCGAAGAGTGCGTCAAGGCAAAGAAACTTCATGAAGAGTGTCTGGCTGTTATATCAAAGTTCCAAGAGTTGGTCCATTTTTCCCCTGATTAAGTGGATAGGCTCTATGTATCTAGGGTAGTTTAGAGAAGACGAATAACCCTCTATAAATAGGAGGGGAGTGTGGGGGACAGATATCCCCCGGGTCCACTAGAAGGCTAAAAGACCTCGCTAAAGGCCTGCGGGCCCAATAATTCGCAAGGTCATCCCTTCGTGGGCCTAGGGAGGCACGTCCGGTAAAGTGGATTGACACAAGATTGGATTGACGCAGGCCCAGACGACCCGATGGGTTTGAACAGCAACCGCAACAAGGATCCGACCTTCCCGCGCAGGGGCCTCATACATCGGAACTGAGCGGAGATAGGTCGGCGGAATTATAGGAAGATAGGCTCAGTTGGTTCACTATTACTTGGGCTCACATTGTTATCATATCCACATGTAATGCCCCACGGTCGTGTATATAAGGCCTAGGGGGCATCCCCTCAAAAACACATCTCACTACTTAGCCATCCACCCAGTTCTCTAACATCCTCGATACTAGAGAACCTCCTTGTAACCCACCACACAAAGTATTCATGCCAGGACGTAGGGTATTACACATCTCAAAGCGGCCCGAACCTGTACAAAATTGTCCACTATCTCTCGTGCGTCTAGCGCGAACCATCGAGCTACAATCGGTGACACAGTCCTACTCCAAAAAGCACCTCGAGGGCAACCCTGGGTGCGCGGTCAGACCCAAAACACCGACAGCTGGCGCGCCAGGTAGGGGGTGTGTCACTGATCCAAGTTAGCTCAATGGCCATCACTTTCCTGCGCAAGATCGTCCTCCGCCCTGGGTCCACATTCTGCTTCGGAACCATCTCATCCGTGGTAGATGAAGAAGGAACTCTACATTGCATCACGGATCCACCGGAGAGAGAGCCTTCCTCAACAAACTCCGGAAAAGCCGGAGTGAAGCAAGAAAAAGCGCAACCTCTAGCGCCCCGAACAAAGACTCCCTCCTGCAAGCCAGGGGCAGAGGGTCCGTCAACCCGGAGAACTCCACTGTCCACCTCTTCCACAAAGACGTGGACACAGATCACTAGGAGAAAGGAGGCAAACAAGGTCAAGGATCGTCAAACTGCTCTTCTGGTACCTCTGCCCTCAAAGGAGAACAGAAAGAAGCTCGTCACTACAACGGTTCCGTTCTACCCCGACGTCCTCTTCATCGGGGGAAGAGTAGAATCAAATCCTGTCTCCGACGATGAACCAACCGCGCCAGGAGAAGAACCTCTTCAGCGGGAATCTCGCCGACAAAGGAACCGACGTCGAAATATTCGGCGACATCATGAAGTCGGAGAGCGGGACCCGGTGTAGCCCGTGTCACGAGACGAGGTCTCTGAGATGGGAGAGACTCCAGAAGAACGGGACTTCAGGGAAAGGAGGAATTCCCGACGACGTGATCGTCGGCAAGCTCAAGAGCAGGCTGAGCAGGAAGCGAGACAACACCGAGAAAATCCACTTTTCGGACGAAACCTGAACCCCGACTTTGCCCGAGCCATGAACACATCGAGTGAGGTCGGTGGAGTATTAGCTCGGATAGCCAATGGCCTCCCCCGGACTCCGGACGCCGAGGGCTATCAGCGGCTGTTCACTCGGGCAGCTAATCACCTTCTACCTCTCGCTCATCCACCAAGTGATCTACGACATGCCATCAACAGTCAGCGAGACGCACGGAGCTCCATCAACGCCTCGCGCGAACGATGACACGAGAACGAGATCCGGCGCCGAGAAGAATATGACCGGGATCACGACATCCCTGCGCGGAGTCAGGCCACCAAAACTGAGTCGGCAACGGCTTCGACTGGTGGCACGACCTGGGGACGGTCGAGGCACCACGGCAACAACTCCCCTCCCCTGGACAGACATCATCGTCGACGACAGGAGGACACGTGTGGAGTATCGACGCTCACTCCACGCCTTAGGGCCATTTAATGGCCCCCTAACTTCAAAGTCTCCAACGTCGACAAGTACGAGCCTAAGCAGGATTCGGGAGGCTGGTTGGCCGTCTACACCACCGCCGCTCGAGATGCTGGGGCAACCAAAGATGTGATGACCGCATACATGCCTATCGTCCTCGGGCAGGATGCACTGCAATGGCTGCAACACCTACCCCGACACTGCATCGACAACTGGAGTGACTTCAGTCGATGCTTCACCGCCAACTTTCAATCTCTCTCCGACAAATCGGCGTAGCCGTGGGACCTCAAATCCATCAAGCGCCAAGGGGATGAAACTCTCCGGTCATACCTCAAGAGATTTTAGACCATGAGAAATCGTATCCCTGAGGTCGCGGAAGCGGCAGTGATCGAGGACTTCTACCGGGGATTGTTGGGGACTTGTTCTCAAATGCTATGAATCAAGAACAAGGCAACATAGAAATTGTTAAATATTAGGGTCCTCCGTCCTTCTAAGCATTATTTCCCTCGGGATATAATGGATTCCGGACGAAGGTTATGAAGGTTATACCTTCATAAACACAATAAATAATGAGGAAGGGTAAAAAATATGTAAAATAATTTGAACACGTGATTATCATTATTAACTCATTTCTATTTCATTATTGTAAAAATGATAACGAATTACAAATGTACCTTCGGCTTGAAGAAAAGCAAAAATACCAGCGTGAAGCAAAAACAAATGCCCAATGCGTGATTACAGGAGAGCACGTGAACAGTACAGCGGTACTGTTCACCTATTTATAGGCAGAGTTCACAGCCTGTATATAATTACATTTATGCCCTTTACAATGAACTATAATAATGACACATAATATCATGGGTCTTTAAGTCATTTCGTCTTTAAGTCGGTTCACCCCTTCGTCTTGAGACATGTCACTGTACCGAAGCTTTATAGTTGATAGCTTCGGCGCTGTTTTGGAGAGGATCCGCTGAAGGTGTTTATTTCTTTAGGATCTTCGGCTACGAAGCATACCCCCAACAGTAGCCCCTTCGCGGCGCTAGATCGTTTTTCGTAACGAGCTTGATCCGTGAAAAATCTTCTAAGCTTCGGGATGCCGAAGATCCAAAAAACACCTTCCCTGAGCTCGTTGGCGAGAAACGATTAAAATAATCGTCGGACGCGCGACCCATCTTGCGCCGATTACACTCTTGTCAGCGATTCACCTTCTCGAGCTATGTGGCCCACCGTTCAGTGAGCGCGGGTGACTGTTTGTTCGGTATTGGAGACCTTGCCGATTTACCTTCCCACCTGCAGCACTATATAAACAGGCGGGTAGGTGTGAAGTTACCACAACATTCATTGCTATTGTACTGTTTTGCTGCCAAATTTTTAGTCATAGCCAAAGCTTGATCATTGCGCTCACGCAAAATCCGCTTCGGCGCAAGTGTAAGAGCTTTGGAGAAAACAAAAAAAACCAATTCAAAAAATTTCAAGTAAGTCATAGTAAAATGGCTAGAGTTCGCTCTACCGCAAGAGTCGATCGCGAGGGAGACAAAACCGAAGCTGCGGAAACTGTTCCTATCTCGGAAGCAATGAAGCGATCTGGGTTGGTAACACCGGAAGACGTCCCTGCTGCTGAAGCAGAGCAAGCAGATATTGAAGAGACCGATTCTGAAGATGATTACAATATTGCAGTGCCGAGCAAGCCTAGCCACCTGGACTTCGAAAAGTCAACCATCTCCAAAGCTGATTTTCCTAAGATGGTGAAGTCAGGCTACTTTAGCGAAGATAAGAAAGGGCTGATTCGCTTCGGTGGAGAAGAAACTACTCCGAAGCCACAGAACGATGAAATAGTGATTTTCAAGAGTTTCCTCAAGGCTGGTTTGAGATTTCCTTTGAATAGGATGATTGCCGATGTGCTAAAGAAGTTTGGGATCCATTTTCATCAACTAACTCCTAACGCTATTGTTAGGCTTAGTGTTTATATTTGGGCTCTCCGAAGCAAGGGGTGGAACCGTTTGCCGAAGGTTTCTGCTGGGTGCATGAGCTACATTACCAAACCAAGGCCAGAAAGGATGGGTTACATGAAAATTTTGGTTGTTACAATTTTGCCTATCAGAAAACTACAAAATTTCCTGTTATCATCTACCGAAGCAAGTGGCCGGCAGGCTGGAAATCGGAATGGTTCTACGTCAAAGTTGATGATGACAAGGAGAAGCTGGTCCAGAGTCCGCTTGAACTGATCTTCGGAGAAATCAGACCCCAATGCAATATGACACCAGAAGGTCCAACCCAAACTGCGTTGGCTGAATTTAGGATTATTGCAGAGCACATTGGCACTAGAGATTTAGTGCAGGAATTTCTGGCTTACAAAATATTTCCAACTATGAAGGAATGGGCTATGCCGAAGCTTGAAAAAGAGAAGAAAGAGGAGGAGCTTGTCCGACTGCCCTACCACTATAAATTCAAGAAATATTTCAAAGCACCCTGCCAAGAATGGCTCGAAACAATCGAAGTAATGTGCACTAAAATTCTTGGGAACTATTCTAAAAAGGAGGATCAATTGATGATAGCAGCCTTCGGCACCCGGCCGAAACGAAGGCTAAACAGAGTGCTTGATGCTATAGGTTTTGAATATCCTGATTATGAGCGACTCGACAAGGGTGCCGAAGGGCAAAAAAGGAAAAGAGTAGCTGGCGCTTTGATCAAAGACGACGAAGATCAATCAAAAAAGAAGAAAGAAAAATTTGAATCGAAAGTGTTAACTTCGAAGTAAAGAAAGGAATCAATCCCGGAACAAAAATCAATTGATGAAGAAGAAAAGGCTTCTGCGACATCTTCTGATGCTGAAATAGAGGAAATTCTAAAGGTAATGACTGAAACTTTGCCTGTCAAACTAAGTCCATTGGGGCTTCATCTGACGAAGCTTTTTCATAATGAAAAGGAGCCCGCAAAGGCAAAGGCATCTAGGCCAAAAAGACAAAGGATTGTTACCGTGACTGAAGTGATTGAAACAACACCACCAAGAGCTCCTCTGAAGATGCCGGCAATTGAAATCATGACAGCTACTGAAGTTGTACCTTTGAAGGCTGCCGCAGAAGAGGCCAGAGCCGAAGATGCTAACTCTGAAGGTATTAATTTAGAGAGCATAGCCGCTGATATAGATACAATGCTGCTGAACATGGCCGCTGAAGAAACTGCTGCAGCCACCGAAGAGACCACGACTGCCAAACCCGAGAAAGGAGGAATAACCGAAGATACCTCGGAAGATGAAACTTTTGACTTCCGAAACTTAGTTGGCCAGGAGCTGACTGAAGCTGAAAAAGAGGAATTAAAAGAGTATGCTATATCTTGTGGATATCGGCCGGGGGCGCTTCTCTTTGGTGGTATTGATGATGACGGGTTAGGCTGTATACGAGACCAAACCGGTGCGAAGGTTGTCGGTACTTTATCGAAGAGTATCGGCTTCCCGAAGCTTGAAGCGGATATCAGTCGCTACCGACGACAACATATTACCGGCAGTTTATTCTATTCTAATTTCAAGGTAAACACTTTGTGTCTAATTCTTATTATTTGTTGGTACAAAAATATTTTCTAACGAAGGCTATTTGTGCACAGAGCATGCTTTTGAGCAAGGCATTAAAAATGTAACAAGATTTAGAGGATAAAAGGCAAGAAGTTATAATTGAAAATTTAGAAAACAAAATAAAGGAGCAATCTGCTGCTATTGAAAAGAAAAACCTGGAGCTACAAATAGCCGAAGGCTTATTAGTGGTTGCTGAAGCAAAAATAATAGAATTAAATTCGAAGCTTCTTTCCCAGTCAGAAAATTTTGAACAAGAGAAACTGAAGCTTGATGCAAGGCTTGAAGCTAAAACTCAAAGAAACTTGGAATTGAAAGAATCTTTGAAAAATCTTCAAAATAAATGTTTGGAGTTCTGCACTCGATGCATTCATCAGCTAAAGCAAGTGTTCCATTTTGTCAGAGCCAGTAGTGAAGAGTTTACTCCTACAGCCGAAGACCTACCTGGTGCCTTCGAGCACATTGAAGATGAAATTAATGATCTTGACGAAGTTATAGCTGGGCATAGTGACTTTTGTGCCCTGGCAGCTTCTCGGGGCACAGTTGTTGCTTTTTTGAAGCATGGCTGTGAACACGGCAAGATTGTTAATAGACCCAACTTCAGCCTGTCACCGGCAGACTTAGATGATGTTCCGAATCTGGCTCGAAGTATTGCAAACAGATTTATAAAGTTAGTATGGACGAAGGGTGGTCGGAGCAAAGCTGGTGACGAAGCTCGGAGTCACCTCAAGCTGGTAACAAAATCATACCTTATTCTTACCTTTTCCTTTGAATTTTTGAATTTGGCTTATAATACTTTCGTACAGTTTGACCAGGCCGAAGCTGCAGCTGCAGAGTAAAAGAACGAAGCTCCAGAGATAGTGTCGAAGCTTGAATAGTCTTGTAAAAGTAGCTCAAAAAAAACTCCTGTAATAACTTGTATAAGATATGATGTAATCTGAGTTTCACTTTGTAACATAATCTTACTTTTCCGTCCATGTATGAAATGCTTTGGTGTGGACGAAATTAATACTTTTGAGCCATAGGCGAAAAACACCTTCCCTTCTTTGCGTACACAGCGAAGCATAAAATTGCCTTCCTTTTGGGACCGAAGCATGTTTGTACGTTATGCTAATGATGATCCTATGTATGTCTAAGTGAATGTTTATGAATGCAAATGTCATGATGTAATGTGTCGTGCAAATGAATGTTCAAATACATATTCGAAACCATATTCCCTTGAGAATGACTCAAACCTTCTTTGCCGCTTATTTTTCGGCTTCACCGTTTATTTTTCGGTGTATCAGCGCTGACTTTTCGTTGTAAGCCTCCCTTAGGAGCTTCTTCGCCTTTTACTTTCGGCGGAATCAGCGTTTATTTTTCGCTGTAAGCCTCCCTTAGGAGCTTCTTCGCCTTTTACTTTCGACGGAATCAGCGTTTATTTTTCGCTGTAAGCTCTGCATTCCCTTGGGAACGTCTTTTGAGCTTCTCCCTGTTTTCTTTTCTTTTTCCATTGCACTTGATGGTGCATTATCAGCTTTTACATTTACATCTTTGGGGGATATCACTCTTATAGAATTGAAATAAGGAAAAGAAAAATTACATGTTGTGGTCCCATTAAAAACCTTTCTCCCCCTTTGGAAAGGAAAAGGGTGCCACAAAAAAGAATAGAAAAAATTACATCAATCTAAACATAATATCGCCGAAGCTCATCCGCATTCCATGATCTAGGAATGTCGTTGCCATCCATATCCTTCAACCTGTAGTTTGCCTACTGTCTCTGGGTCTTGACGAAGATACTACCAGAAAAGGTCCTTCCCACTTCAGCTGTAATTTGCCTACTGTCTCTGGGTTGGCTACTCTTCAAAGCACAAAATGTCCTGGTTCGATGTTCTTTAGCCTAACCTTTCTATCACGCCATTTTATTGTTTCAGCTTGGTATTTGTTGATGTTTTCCACAGCTTGAAGCCTGATCCCCTCTATAGCATCTTTTCCATAGAGTAATCAGCTTCAGCTTCGCCTTTTGCCGAAGCTACTATTCTTATTGATCCTGCTTTGGCTTCTTCCGGAGTTATTGCTTCGTCACCAAACAATAGTTTGAATGGCGTAAAGCCTGTTGATCTTGATATTGTTGTGTTGTGGCTCCACACCACTTTGATTAATTCGTCTGGCCACTTTCCCCTGGGCTGATTGAAGATTAACTTCATTATTCCTGCCATTATGATGCCATTAGCTATTTCAACAAGCCCATTTGACTCCGGTTGTCGAACTGATGCGAAATGGATCTTCGTGCCAATTTGATCACAAAATTCTCTGAAAGCTTCGGAATCAAACTGTGTCCCATTATCTACAGTAATAGCTTTCGGTACTCCGAAGCGACAAACAATATTTTGCCAGAAAAACTTTTGGATAGTGACCGAAGTTATTGTGGCTAAAGGCTTTGCCTCAATCCATTTAGAAAAATATTCCACTGCCACTACAACATATCTTAAGTTCCCTTGTGCTGGTGGTAATGGACCTAACAAATCAAGGCCCCACCTTTGCAATGGCCAAGTGGGTTGTATTAACTGAGTTAGAGACGAAGGTTGTTTTTGATCTCTTGCACATTTCTGACAACCTTTGCACTTTTGGACTAATTCCGCTGCATCCGAAGCTGCTTTTGGCCAATAAAATCCTTGGCGAAAAACTTTTCCCAGCAAAGGCCTAGATCTAATGTGAGATCCACACAGGCCTGCATGTATTTCCTTCATCAATTCTATACCTTCGGCTCTGGATAAACATTTGAGTAACGGAGAGCAGACCCCATGCTTGTACAACTCCCCTTCTATTATTACGTATGGACGAGCTCTTGCCTCTATTCTCTTGTTATAAGCTTCGTCATCTAAAAGGAAATTACCCTTAAGGTAGGAGATGATCTCAGTTCTCTAGTCTTCACTATAAACAGGAGATATATTGAGGACCGCTCTTTCAAGAAGTTCAACCGAAGGTGCTTTTATTGTTTCAAAAAATACTTCCGAAGGTAAAGGCAGCCCCTGTGCTGCTGACTTGGCTAGCAAATCAGCATGTTCATTTTCTCCTCGAGGAATATTTTTTACAGAAAACCCTTCAAAGAAAGCTTCAATCCTTTGGACCGTATCTAAATACTTCTCAAGCTTCGGGTCTCTTGCCTTACAACTCTTGTCAATATGACCAGAGATAACTTGGGAATCAGTTTTAAGAACCGCCCTTTTGATTCCCATTGCCTTTAACTTCCGAAGACCCAAAAGTAAAGCTTCGTACTCAGCAATGTTATTTGTGCAGCTAAAATCAAGTCTTGCTGCGTAGCAAGTTTTAACTTTGGAGGGTGTGACCAACACAGCGGCTGCTCCTGCTCCGAAGGTTCCCCAAGAACCATCGCAGAATACTGTTCATGCTTCGGCATCTTTACTTGCCTCTTCTACCTGAGCCCCTGGCGTCCAGTCAGCAATGAAGTCAGCTAACGCCTGGGACTGAATCGAAGATCTGTGTACATAATCAATGCAGAATTCATTTAGTTCCGCAGCCCACTTTCCAATCCTTCTAGTAGCTTCTCTATTTCTCATAATGTCATTCAATGGTTGTGAAGAAGGGACAACTATATTGTATGCTTGGAAATAATACCGAAGCTTTCTAGAAGCCATCAAAATAGCATATAGCACCTTCTCCAATTCTGTATAATTTTTCTTTGATAAACTAAGAACTTCAGATACAAAGTATATTGGAGCTTGCTTCTTGACTTGCCCTTCAAGCTTCTCTTGGACATGTGCCGCACTTACCGCTAAGTGCGAGGCGGCCACATATAACAACAGAGGAGCCCCTGGCGTTGGTGGAGTTAGCATTGTTAGGTCTATCAAATATTGCTTCAGCTCTTCGAAGGCTCTCTGCTGGGCCGGTCCCCATTGAAAAACTTCGGCTGAATTCAGCACTTCGAAAAATGGTAAATTTCTCTCTGCTGATCTAGATATGAATCTGTTGAGAGATGTCAGTCTTCCTGTCAATCTTTGAGCCCCCTTCTTTGTACTTGGTGGTTCCATTCGAAGGATAGCTTCGATTTTATTTGGATTAGCCTCAATCCCCTTTGTTGAAACTAGGCAGCCAAGAAATTTCCCTTTCTTCACCCCGAAGACACATTTTTCTGGATTCAACTTTAAACCGGCCTATCTAAAATTAGCGAAGGTTTCCTGCAGATCAGTAATGTGATTCTCTTGCTTCGTGCTTTTTATAATGATATCATCAACATAAGTTAGCACATTTTTGCCTATCTGAGATTGAAGAACCTTCGTTGTCATTCTGCTGAAGCTTCCTCCAGCATTCTTGAGCCCCTCAGGCATCCGAAGGTAACAATATGTTCCAATAGGGGTTATGAAGTTGGTCTTCGGCTCATCCTCCTTCTTCATCCAAATTTGATGATAGCCTAAATAACAATCCAGCAGACTCATAAGCTCTGATGAAGCTGCTGCATCAACTAGGGAATCTATCCTTGGCAATGGAAACTCGTCCTTTGGACAGGCCTTGTTGAGATCAGTAAAATCGATACACATCCTCCATTTACCATTGGCCTTTTTTACCATAACAGTGTTAGCCAGCCATTCTGGGTATTTTACCTCTCTGATAACTCCAGCACTGAGAAGTCTTTTCACTTCATTCCGAGCACCTTCGGCCTTGTCATCAGATATCTTTCGAAGCCTCTGCTTTCTGGGTCTGAAGGATGGATCAACATTGAGCGAGTGTTCAATAACATCCCTGTTAACTCCGCAAAGATCATTAGCCGACCATGCAAAGACATCTTTGTTGTTGAACAAGAATCTTATCAAGGTTTTCTCTTGTTCCTCAGACAATTGAGATCCCAGCAGCACCTTCTGCTCTGCGATATCTTCGCATAAAAGCATGGGTTTCGACTGATCGGCCGAAGCAGCCTTCTCCCTTCTATGCTTGTACTGCTCACAAGCTTCGGCTTCATCTATGTTGTGGATTGCCTTTGAATCAGTCCAATTCCCCTCGGCCTTTCTGGCGGCTTCCTGACTCCCATGAATAGCAATAGGTCCCTGATCCAAAGGTATCTTCATGCAAAGAATGCTGGATGAAGAATTGCTTCGAAAGCATTGAGTGTTCCGTGACCAATGATAGCATTGTAAGGATACTCCATGTCAACAATGTCAAACACAATTTGCTCAGTCCTTGTGTTGTTGATGAATCCGAAGGTCAGTGGCATGGTAATCTTACCAAGCGCTACAATCTGTCGCCCTCCGAAGCCACAAAGAGGGTGCGTAGCATCATGAATCTTGTCTTCGGGCTCTTGCATTTGTCTGAAGGCCTTAGCAAATATGATATCTGTTGCACTGCTTGTATCAACCAAAACATTATGGACCAGAAATCCTTTGATCACACAAGAGATAACCATAGCATCATTGTGTGGGTAATCCTTGAGCTGAAGATCCTCTTGAGAAAAGGTAATTGGGATGTGAGACCATCTTGATTTGATGAAGGGTCCTTGTACCCCTACATGTTGTACTCTTCTCTATGCCTCCTTCTTCTGTTTCTTGTTGGCCGGCTCTGAGCATGAACCGCCTATTATCGGGAGAACCAGCTTCGGGGCCGAAGCAGTTCCAGCTTGATTCTTGATCGAAGCCATCAGCTCAAAAAAATGGAAGTGAGTTCACCAGAGGTGGGCGCCAATGTTGGGGACTTGTTCTCAAATGCTATGAACAAAGAACAAGGCAACATAGAAATTGTTAAATATTAGGGTCCTTCGTCCTTCGAAGCATTATTTCCCTCGTGATATAATGGATTCCGGACGAAGGTTATGAAGGTTATACCTTCATAAACACAACAAATAATGAGGAAGGGTAAAAAATATGTAAAATAATTTGAACACGTGATTATCATTATTAACTCATTTCTATTTCATTATTGTAAAAATGATAACGAATTACAAATGTACCTTCGGCTTGAAGAAAAGCAAAAATACCAGCGTGAAGCAAAAACAAATGCCCAATGCGTGATTACAGGAGAGCACGTGAACAGTACGGGGTACTGTTCACCTATTTATAGGCATAGTTCACAGCCTGTATATAATTACACTTATGCCCTTTATAATGAACTATAATAATGACACAGAATATCATGGGTCTT
Organism: Zea luxurians; assembly: GCA_029449295.1. Taxonomy (NCBI): domain Eukaryota; kingdom Viridiplantae; phylum Streptophyta; class Magnoliopsida; order Poales; family Poaceae; genus Zea; species Zea luxurians. Next base: position 25,609,370 of record JAOPSE010000014.1, read on the forward strand.
TAAGTCATTTCGTCTTTAAGTCGGTTCACCCCTTTGTCTTGAGACATGTCACTGTACCGAAGCTTTATAGTTGATAGCTTCAGCGCTGTTTTGGAGAGGATCTGCCGAAGGTGTTTATTTCTATAGGATCTTCAGCTACGAAGCATACCCCCAACAGGGATCTAATGACTCGGCCTTCGTCCGAGCCATACTGCAGAAGGTGCCGACTACCTCCGAGCAACTATTTCCGGAAGCCGACCTCTACATCATCGCCGACGAACGAGCTCAGGACCTCATCGGGGGAGCAAAGCCTGCACTAGCGGCACCGCGACACGACACGAACCAAGAACCCGACAAACGTTGGGAGAAGAGGCCTCGTGAAGAAGTCCATGCCGCCGGACCACCCACCTCTCGTGCCCGAGGAGGACCTCGCGGAGGCGAACGTACGCTGGACAACAACATCGACGCCCAGTGCCTGTACCACAAGGACATGCGCCACACCCTCTAGAACTGCAGTGACTTCAAGCACTCTGTGGGGAACGGTCGACCCTTCCAACCTCTGCCACCTCCCCCACCACGAGGAGGACCTGGAGAACCTCGACAACCCCAACAGCAGGAGGGGGGAGGAGGCAGAGCATTCCCACGCATCGATGGAGAAGTCAACGTCATCTTCGGCGGACATGGGTCGCAAGAAAGCAAGAGGCAACAAAAGCTCAACGATCGTTAGATACTGGTGGCGACCACTGGTCCTCCCGCCCCGTATCGATGGTCCGAACATCCGATCACCTTCACTCGGGCAGATCAGTGGCTCAACTTTGACCACCCGGGCAAGTACCCGCTCCTCGTCGATCCGGTGATCCGAGAAAGCAGGGTAAAGAAAGTATTAGTGGACGGGGGAAGCAGCATCAACGTCACCTTCCCCCGGACGCTTCAAGGCTTAGGAGTTCCCCTCAAAGAGCTCCACGAGTCAGACACTCCTTTCTTCGGCATCGTGCCGACTAAAGGAGAATATCCACTAGGACACATCTACATGCCGGTCACCTTCGGAACTCCGGAAAACTATAGAACCGAGTTCCTAAGGTTCGAGGTGGCGAACTTTGACTGCGGATACAATGCCATCATTGGCAGGCCTGGATTGGCGAAGTTCATGGCCATTCCGCATTATACGTACATGATATTAAAGATGCCAGGACCATAAGGAATCGTAACTATGCGTGCTGACTTCCAAGGCGCCGCAGAGTGTTTTCGAGTGGCCATTCAGGCGGCCCTCACCACCAAACCATCAGCGACTTCTTCTGCGCAAGCGAACTCAAAGCCTGAGGAAGACCTCGCGATACCTGCGAATGAAGCTCAAGTCGTGACCTCTATGCGGCCGACTGAAGAAACCAAGAGAATCAACCTCGGGTTCGCCGATGAATGCAAGACTGCCATCATCAGTTCTAGCCTAGATGACAAATAGGAAGGCGCGCTCGTCCAGTTTCTGCAAGATAACCGAGACGTATTCGCATGGCAACCTGTGGATATGCCGGGAGTCCCGAGAGAACTGGCCGAGCACAAACTGAAGGTCTACCCCTAGGCGAGGCTGATCCGACAAAAATTATGTCATTTCACACCTGACAAGAGAGAAGCCATCCGTGCAGAACTGGCTCGTTTGGTCACGACTGGATTCATTAGAGAAGTGTTACATCCCGAGTGGTTTGCAAATCCTGTTCTTGTACTCAAAAAGAATAAAGTGGATTGGCGCATGTGCATCGACTATACGGATCTCAACAAACATTGTCCGAAGGATCCCTTCGGACTTCCTAGAATAGACCAGGTGGTAGACTCAACCGCCGAGTGTTCTATGTTGTCTTTCTTAGATTGCTATTCCGGATATCATCAGATCAGCTTGGCAAAAGAAGACGAGGAAAAAACAGTATCCATCACCCCGTTCGGAGCCTTCTGCTATACCTCCATGCCATTTGGCCTCAAAAACGCTGGAGCGACTTACCATAGGGCTATTCCGACATGCTTAGCCAACCACTAGGGCAAGCGTGTGGAAGCTTATGTGGATGACGTGGTTATCAAGACAGAAAACTCAGAAAATTTCATTGAAGATTTACAGCTGGTCTTCAACAGTCTGCGGCGATATCGATGGAAGCTTAGTCCTGAAAAGTGTGTCTTTGGAGTACCAGTAGGAAAATTGCTCAGGTTTATTGTCAGCCACCTGGGAATTGAGGCTAATCCAAAAAAGATCAAGGCTATCATGAGAATGGAGGTACCACGATCATAGAAGAAAGTACAAAGACTTACTGGATGCATGGCGGCCCTAAGCAGGTTCATATCAAGGCTGGGAGAAAAGGGCCTACCGTTCTACAAGTTTCTCAAGAAGGTAGACAAGTTCCAGTGGACTTCAGAGGCTCAGGAAGCTCTAGACGCACTGAAGAAATTCCTGACAACACCACCAGTGCTAAAACCGCCACGCCGAGCCACACTGAGTCACCCGGCTGAAGGTCTGCTGTTATACATCTCTTGCACGACTCACGTGGTGAGCACCGCATTAGTAGTCGAGCGAGCAGAAGAAGGACACGCATACCCAGTGCAACATCCCATCTATTTCATCAGTGAAGTCCTGGGTCCCTCGAAAAAGAAATATCCTCAAGTTCAGAAACTATTGTATGCAGTACTTCTAACTGCACGCAAGCTCCATCACTACTTTGACGATCACAAAGTCATAGTAGTCACCGGATTTCCAATAGGGGATATTCTCCACAACAAAGAAGCCATCAGAAGAATAGCCAAGTGGGCCTGCGAGCTGGGGGCTCACGACATTGAGTTTCGACCTCGTACTGCAATCAAGATCCAAGCACTAGTTGACTTTGTATCAGAATGGACCGAGCAACAAGTGCCGGATAACCCGGAGACTGCAGAAGTATGGAGGATGTATTTCGATGGCTCGTTGAAGCTGCAGGGGGTAGGAGCAGGAATCCTTTTCATTGCACCTGGAATTGAACAACTCAAATATGCTCTTCAGTTACTATTCTCAGCGTCCAATAATGCGGCAGAATATGAAGCTTTGATTCATGGACTGAACATTGCCATATCACTGGGCATCAAGAGGCTAATGGTATATGGGGATTCACTGGTGGTCATAAGTCAGATAAACAAAGAGTGGGATTGCTCGAATGACTCCATGGGGAAATACTGCACCGCCGTCCGAAAGCTAGAAGACAAGTTTCAAGGGTTGGAATTTCATCATGTGGAGAGAGATCGCAACGCAGTAGCTGATGCATTGTCAAAGCTAGGATCCAGTCGGACTCAGGTCCCGCCTGGAGTCTTCGTCCAAGAAGTACTGTGCCCGAGCATCTCAATAGATCAGGCAGAAGAGTGCAATATTCTGAGCCAACCAGAGTCAGATTCTGATGTTTGGAGGGAGCCAATCATCAGATACATAAAGAAAGAGGAGGAGCCGGATGACAAAAATGCAGCAAAGCGCATTGCAAGGCAGTCAACTCACTACACTCTCATTGGGGAAACACTATACAGAAGGGGCAGGACAAGAGTCCTCATGAAATGCATTCTTTCGGCTACTGGGAAGCAACTGCTAGATGGGGTCCACGCTGGGCAATGCGGGATACACGCAGCATCCAGGACTCTGGTTGGGAAGGTCTTCAGGTTTGGTTTCTACTAGCCAACGGTAAAGAGTGATGCAGCCGAGTTAGTCCAGAGGTGTGAAGCTTGTCAATACTTATCAAAATAGCAACATTTACCAGCACAGCAACTGCAAACCATACCTGTAACATGGACATTCGCGTGCTGGGGACTAGATATGATTGGACCCTTCAAGAAAGCTCAAGGAGGATACACTCATGTACTGGTTGCTATCGATAAATTCACTAAGTGGATAGAGTTCAAGCCCATTGCTTCTCTAACTTCAGCTAAAGCAGTGGAATTCATACAGGACATAATATTCAGGTTCGGAATACTGAACAGCATCATAACCGACCTGGGATCCAATTTCACTAGTTCGGAATTATTTGATTTCTGTGAACAAAAGAGCATCCAAATCAAATATGCGTCAGTAGCACACCCAAGAGCCAACGGGCAAGTAGAAAGAGCCAACGGAATGATATTGGAAGCACTCAGAAAGAAAGTCTTCCACAAGAATGAAAAATTCGCAGGAAAGTGGATCAGAGAGTTGTCGTATGTGGTTTGGAGCCTAAGAACTCAACCTAGTCGAGCTTTGCATGGAAACACTCCTTTCTTTATGGTCTATGGCTCAGAGGTAGTGCTACCTGCTAATCTCAAGTTTGGGGTGCCAAGATTGATTTTCGAAAACATAGCTGAAGCTGAAGCTACCAGACTAGAGGATGTTGATATACTAGAAGAAGAATGATTGAATATAGTAATTCAGTCAGCTAGGTACCAACAGACTCTGAGGCGCTATCATGATAAGGCCATACGGCATCGATCCTTCGCAGTGGGAGATCTTGTCCTCCACCGAATTCTAACGGGGGAGGGACGGCACAAATTGTCACCACTATGGGAAGGACCATTCATAGTAGCAGAAGTCACCTGGCCTGGATCATATCGTCTTACTCAAATGGATGGCATGGAAATAGGGAACTCATGAAATATAGAGCATCTCAAGAAGTTTTACCCCTAGCTAGATTTCAAAAGCTATTGGGACGGCATTGTATTCTGTAATTGGGAGATACACCATCAATAAAGTGACTTCATTCTCAAAGGCACTCGAATTGTTTATTGTCAATCTGCACGCTTACTTAACCCAGGGTGACCACTATGCCCTATTAACGGAGCAATCGGCTTAAGTCGGCAATGACTTAAGGCGGTGTGACATGCTACGCTTACTTAACCCAGGGTGACCACTATGCCCTATTAACGGAGCAATCAACTTAAGTCGGCAATGACTTAAGGTGGTGTGACATGCTCACGCTTACTTAACCCAAGGTGATCACTATGCCCTATTAACGGAGAAATTGGCTTAAGTCGGCAATGACTTAAGGCGGTGTGACATGCTCACGCTTACTCAACTCATGGTGATCACTAGACCCTACCAACGGAGTAGTCGGTTTAAGTTACTAATGACTTAAATCGGCACGACATGCTCGCGACTACTCGATTCAGCATAAACACATTTTCGATTGCTCGTCTTAGGGCGATCTCTATGCCCCACGAAATAGGAAGAAGTTTCAAAACCATCACACTGCACTTACTTCTGCAATCATAACGACTGTTGAATTCAAACAACAGAAAAATAATAATAGCATTCAGTACTGAGAACATTGTCTAACAGAATATTCGAGCACATTGACCACATACACAATGCATTCAGTGTTTCTACATAGTAATGTTTTTCTCAGGAGCAACTGATGAAGAAGGGCGACTCGAAGAGTTAGGAGCAGCGTTGACATCAGCAATTATGTCGTCAGGAACAATCACACCCGGCCTTCTCATCAAGATTCGCCCCACGCGAATGGCTTTGTCCATAGCCTTGTCGCGCTGAGCCTTCAAGGTGGTAGAAGTGTCTTCAGAAGCCTTAACAGCCAGCCGAGCAGCTTCTAGCTCCTGGACGACTGATCTTTTGGAAGCGCGTAGATCCTTGATGATAGAATCTTTGCTTGACACCATTTGCCTAACATGAATGAGTTCATCCTGGGACTCTTGCAGCTTGTAACGATGGTTATCCAAGTCTGCCATGGTAAAGCGATGGCTCCTCTCCAAGATAGTCAAAGAATTGTTGGCGTCGCGATATAACCTATCAAGGTTATCGTGAGAAGCTGCAAGGGCACGTTTTTCTTCCTGCAGACAAGAATCAGCTCTTAAATACCCAGCGAGTAGTAAGAACACAGCAAAGAAATTCAAAGCAAACTTACCTCGTTAGCCACCCTTTTAGAGTCAAGCTGAGCACTGAGAGAGGAATTCAATAAGTGGGCGTCATCTAAACAAGCAGAAACTCGAGCCAGGTCCATCTGACCTTGAGAGTAGTTCTCCTCGAGCTCAGAGTACCGCCGGACCATATCTAGCAAGAAATGGTTCAAGAAGGACACTCAATAAAAAGCAGACTAATCAAGTGGCCAAAGAGGAAACAGAGGCACTAACCAGCATTTGTCATCTCCATCTCAGATACCTGCCGCTAAAGTAGCGCTGGATTCCAATGCATTAGAGACAGAGCTCTTTCTAGGACAGAAGCACCCTGTGATCTCAGCTGATCAGCCATCTCGTCAACCAAAGCCTGGTATTGAAAACAAGTGAGTGCAAAGAAAATATTTTGACCGAAGTTTAGCCAGATCAGGAAAAACCAAGATACCTGAAGATTGGAGAAGAATGAAGGAAGCCCCAAATCATGAGAATCCAGTTGGTGACTCAATGAGGGAATATCAGCCAAGGCAATCTGAAGAGCATCATTGGGGATCAACTCAACATCACCAACAGGAATCAAAACTCTAGCGTTGGGTGTGCCGGTCTCTAAGGCAACTTCCTAATTTGAAGCACGTGCTGCTGCCATGCAATCAGAATGTGGAGGAGAAGACCCGACGTGGACATCCATGGAGGTATGAGAACGGGAGCCCGCTCGGACACCCTCGGGGGCTGGGTCGCAGCCTGCATTGCCCATCGGAGCCGGATCACCACCAGCAGTACCCTCAGGGGCTGGGTTGTAGCTCGCACTACCCACCTGGGCCGAATCATTGCCGGCAACACCCTTGGGGCTGGGTAATCGCTGGCGCCATCCTTGAGGACCGGGTTCTCTGCAACAGCCACCTCTAAGGCTGAAGGATTCTCAGTTACCTCCATGGGAATGGAGCAACCTAGACCAGCTTCTTGACTCTAAAGACCGCACTCCAAGGTTGATGAGGCTCGAGACGCTGCTCGGGATAACTCTAACCCCACATCCAGAATGTCAGTGCAAACATCCATCATACCGCCATCTGTTGGCTCGGACAGCAGACCTTCAGGAACCATATCCTCGAGAGCCTGATCAAAATTTTCTATGGACAAACTCTTGCAGACCAACGAGTGCAGACAAGGCTGGAGAAGGAATATCTCTACTCCCCCCACTGACCAGGTAGCGCCGACTGTTTTTCTAAATTAAGGGGATTTCCTCCTCTTCTTCCTCATCCTCATCAATAATACGAACAACACACCCATTGGGGTCAGCGTCGGCCGGATTGCACCCATTGGGATCAGCATCATCAAGGTCATACCCATTGGGGTCAGCGTCTACAGGGTCACACCCATTGGGACTCAAGTCAACTGCTTGGACGATATGATTACACTCGCGGTCATGTCAAGTTACTACTCAGGAGTAGTTTGCTAAACGCTCAGCACACCAAGCCGTCCCTTGCCTACACCCATTGGGGGGGACGTCCAGGAATTTTCAATAGATTTTCCCAAGTAGTCACATCCACATAGTATACGCAATGAATGTATCAAGACAGAAGGAAGATATCGACGAAGATCAGAGGAAAGCCAAAAATAGCCAATGAGGTACAAGTCTAATCAACAGAAGCATTGAAGCACGAAGTGATATGAAGACTAGCCAAAGGCCATCTACCGAATGTCCAATCTGTTGCAGATCAAATAAATTTCAAACCTAACAAGATATGGGCAGATCGCATGCTCGATCTCAAAGGCAAAACTATATGCTGACCTCTCAAGCATAAAGTTGATGATATAATGCTGATTTCTAAGGCATTCGACGAAAAGGAAAGGATGATTTCTAAAAACAGAGTGAGATGAAGACCTTCGAGTGGATTATTTTCAGTAATCCACTCAAAGCTCTAACCCAATGAATCATCAACCCCAAAAGACAGAATGCTGATTTCTAAAGCATAAGATGAAAATAAAAAATGCTGATTTCTAAAAGCATGAGTTGAAGATAATAATGATTTCTGAGAAGGCTTGAAATGAAGACCTTCGAGTGGATTATTTTCAAAAATCCACTCAAAGCTTGGGGGCTACACCCATTGGGTGCACCTTCGGTGCACCCAATGAATTTTGAATTCCAAAGAGCAGAATGCTGATCTCCAAAGCATAAACCCGAGACAGAGCACTGATTTTTGAGGAATAAAGCGAAGGCTGATGAATAATGGCAGAAGAAAACAAAAGAAGATCGTTTTTACTGAGTCACTCGGAGTTCAGAAGCAACGACTCGACAGACTTATTTTCAAGGCATTCCTTGTCAAAATCAAAAACTGCAAGCTGGACCTAGAATCTTTGGGCCATTTATTTCAAAATCAACACAAAGATTGGGGGCTTGTGGGGGACAGATATCCCCCGGGTCCACTGGAAGGCTAAAAGACCTCGCGAAAGGCCTGCGGGCCCAATAATTCGCAAGGTCATCCCTTCGTGGGCCTGGGGAGGCATGTCCGGTAAAGTGGATTGACACAAGATTGGATTGACGCAGGCCCAGACGGCCCGATGGGTTTGAATAGCAACCGTAACAAGGATCCGACCTTCCCGCGCAGGGGCCTCATACATCAGAACTGAGCGGAGATAGGTCGGCGGAATTATAGGAAGATAGGCTCAGTCGGTTCACTATTACTTAGGCTCACATTGTTTTCATATCCACATGTAATGCCCCACAGTCGAGTATATAAGGCCTAGGGGGCATCCCCGCAAAAACACATCTCACCACTTAGCCATCCACCCAGTTCTCTAACATCCTCGATACTAGAGAACCTCCTCGTAACCCACCACATAAAGTCTTCACGCCAGGACGTAGGGTATTACGCATCTCAAAGCGGCCCGAAACTTAACAAAATTGTCCACTGTCTCTCATGCGTCTAGCGCGAACCATCGAGCTACAATCGGTGACACCGTCCTACTCCAAAAAGCACCTCGAGAGGCAACCCTGAGTGCGTGGTCGGACCCAAAACACCGACAGGGAGGGATGATTGCTTCATCAATCTCTTTATCACTCTCATTTTCCTTCACTTGGTTTGTAATCTCTCTTTTATTTCTAGCTTGGAGATCCTTATGTGCTTTTGAACCAAGGCATCTAAGACTATGAATTTTTGAGAAAGTGTGGTCGTAACCACACTTAGTCCTCATGGATTTACTTCATGTGTCAAATATGATGGTATTGGGTTATTGATTTGTTTCTTCCCTTCTCAACCCCTCAAGATGTTGCTGGAGTTGTTGTGTTAAATATATGACATCAAGTGATTGCGAGTCGTATACCTACTGGATCCTTAGACATGAGATCACCATTGCTTCTCATTATGTGTCGTGATGTCTTTTGGGCTTATCAAACAGTACAAGAGGAGACTAGAGACTGTCACCAGTTGACTACCAATGACATGGAGTTCATCCCACTTGAGACTACACAGGTTGTGTCTGAATTTCCGAAAGTATTTCTTGAAAAGTTGTTGGGCATGCCACCTGAGTGCAAAGGGGAGTTCGCTATTGAACTTGAGCCTAGCACTGCCCCTATCTCCAAGAGAGTCTATAGTGTGTGGACTAGAGTTAGTGTAACTCAAGAAGCAGATAGATGAGTCGTTAGAGGGGGTCACATCAGACCAATAACCACACCGTGGGTAGCTCCAGTTCTGTTCGTGTTGAAAAAAGACGACAATAAAAGCTTATGCATAAATTATCGAGCCTTAAATGAAGACGCAATAAATAGAAGTACCCCTTCCTAGAATAGAAGATTTTTTCGATCAACTCAGAGGAGCTAGCATGTTCTCCAAGATAGATCTGAGGTTAGAGTATCACCAACTCGAAATTCAACGCTCTGATATATACCAAAGACAACATTTATAACAAAGTATGAGTTATATGATTATAATGTCATGTTCTTTGGCTTGACTAATGCCCCAACTTATTTCATGTACCTGATGAATAGCATATTCTTGGATTATTTGTATAAGTTCATCATGGTATTCATCGATGACATCCTTATATACTCCAAAAAATGAGGAGGAGCATGTTGAGCATTTCGATATGGTGTTGCAAAGGCTTCGAGAACACCAGCTTTGTGCCAAGTTAAGCAAGTGTGTGTTCTAGATTTGTGAGGTTCTATTCATGGGTCATATCGTCAACGAAGGAGTAGTTGTGGACCCAAATAAGGTAGCAGATGTGTGAAACTAGAAAGCACCAAAAGATGTTTGTGGCATTAGAAGTTTTCTCAAAATGGTCGGATACTACCAGTGTTTCATCGAAGGCTTCTCAAAGATCGCCAGACCGATGAAAACTTTACTAAAAAAGAAGACCGAGTTCAAGTGGACCCAAAAGTGCTAAGATGCATTCAAATACTTAAAGAAAATATTGACCACATCACCTGTTCTAATCCTACAAGAATTCACAAGTCGTTCTCTATGTATTATGATGCTTCCACACTGGATTGGGATGTGTGTTGATGCAATAAGGAAAAGTTGTTGCGTATGTGTCCTAACAATTGAAGACTCATGAGAAGAATTACCCTACGCATGATCTTGAACTAGCAGTAGTGGTGCACACTCTAAAAATATCGAAGCACTACCTGTATGGGCAGAAGTGTGATATATACATGGATCACAAAAGCATCAAGTATATATTCACGTAGACTGAATTGAACATGAGGCAGAGGAGATAGTTTGAATTATTTAAGGACTACGAATTGGAGATACACTACCATTCGGGAAAGGCGAATGTAGTTACAGATGCCTTGAGCAGGAAGAGTCAGATTAATGTGATGACTGCTCAACAGATGTCAAATGAGTTAGCTAGAGAATTTGACAAATTGAACATCGATTACCTGAATCACACACAAGGAGTCATTATAGAGTCGGAATCCACACTCGAGTAGGAGATCAGGAAAGGGCAAAAGAATGATGTCAAAATCAACGCAATTCGGTAGCAAATCTTAAAAGGAAGAGAAAGGAGTTCCGAGAAGATGCAAAAGGTATGATATGGTACAAAGATTGACTATGTGTCCCAAACATTAAATCCATGTAGGAGTTGATCTTAAAGGAAGTCTATGAGACCGCTTAGTAAATACATCCCGAGAGTGAGAAAATGTACCAAGACATAAAGAAGAGGTTATAGTGTTATGATGTCAGGGAAATGACCCCGGTCCCTGGGACTTGCCAGTCAGAGAGTGTGCTAAGGAAAGGAGCCTCTGATCGCTGAGGCCCATTAGTCAGTTGGGAGAGGCAGATACGTCAACACTTAAAGGGCCCACCCCGGTCAAACCCCACGGCACCAAGCCCGTGGTCGGGCGTGGCAGCACCTAACAAGGGAGGCCGAGCGTGTCAGAAGGGAACCACTCGAGTGGACCTTGCACCCGGCTCTAGACTGACCAGCCATAAATAGCCGACCACATTTAACCACGCCTAGCACCAAGCCACATCAAGGCAATGATCTACCTCCCACTCATGACCAACGAACCCCTCGAGCCACATAGCACTCATAACCTACAAGCCCTCTGACTGCGGCGCATTAATGGCTCGCTGTCACGGCCGGTTTTGGAAGGTAAACCGAATACGAACCATGTACGTGCCAGGATCAAAAACTCACATACACAGCGATTACATAATTGGACATCATCATACATTGCTAAAAAATAATAGCGGAAAGTACGATGTCCAAAACATCCACAGAGTCATTAACTAAAGCCATAATCAAAGTGCTGAACGAATTACAGTACGATAAGGCCTTCACATGCAACTAAGTAGGGGTTTTCCACTAATTTATTCTAGAACTCGTTGAAGTCCTAGAACTCCAGAAAATCCTCCATGTTGCCTTCATCTTCTCCTGAGCACTGATTGCAATGGGGACAACCTGGGGTTTTTGTGTTTTAAGCAAGGGTGAGTACAGATCAACGTACTTAGAAAATGTCCCATTTGGCTAAAGTGGACTAGCAGTATGTGGGGTTAAGCTGAGAGCAGTTGCTTTTAATTGGTTAGGTACTTATTATTAGTAGAGATCCAAGTTTTGGCAATAATCCCAAGTTATTACCATAGATAGTACTCCCTCCAAGAGGAAATACCAAATACCATAAATATAATCATCATCATCATTAAGCATCATCATAAAGCTAACCAGAGTAACTCTAATCAAAGGAGCTCCCAAGGCTGCTCTTAACCGTGAGCACGACTGATATACCAGTTTCTAACACTCTGTAGAGGTTGCACACTCTACCCATGAGTCACGATCCCTTCCCAACTTGGGTTTGCAAGACCCCATCTTCACTACCGAGGTGAATGGCCAGGGATTCACTATGTAGCCTTTACAAAGATTCCCAGAGGTCATAGCCATCTGTTAGGTTTCTCTAGTTTGATAAACACAGTACCTCTCCCCACAGGAAGAGTGACTAACAAAAGCAACACGAAAGAACCTCGGCACCCAGCCTCGGTAGAGCAAGTACTGTGCCCGGACCCCATTGACGGCACGACAGCGAAGTCGACTACATCTCAAGTTCCTCTAATTAATCAGCTAAGGGCATCCCATACCACCCTCATGGTTGTATTGTTTTCCCGGGTGGTCATCCAACGAACAGGTCCTTATGGAGAGGTACTCGGGTTACAGACTGAGTCACCTAAAGTATCACAAGTTCATCATCATAATCAAGATATCATCATCGTATCGTAAATGTTCTCATCATGTTCATTGATTAAAGTAAAGCAGTAGCATGATACAAATCATAGTAACCCATTCCCAAAGGGGTAACCAAGGACAATAAAAACAGAACACTAGTCAATCCTTAGGTGATCATAGTATGCGGGATAATGAATTATAAAGTAAGTAGGACATAATGGGAGGACACTTGCCTTCACCAGGTTGCTACTTAGGGAAGTCTCTGTAACACCCTAGGTGTTACTCGGGGTGTCCACCCCAGGGTTACCCCTGTTTACCCATTATCACCTGAAGATTTAAGTGGGCAAAATTTATAAAAATTGGAATTCTAGGTCCTAAACCAGTGTAAACTACCTTGGATGTCCTGCCCTAGCTTATAATGCCCATCTAAGTGGGGCTCTCCCAAAACCTTAGAGCAAAACCTCCATAGGCAATAAGAACCCTAATTGAAGCCATGATCAAAAGATCATGTAAACATCATGATCATGGTTTGGGCCAAATATAAAAGTTGTAATATACTTAATAACCTACAGTCAATAGTAAGAAAGTACCCCCAAAAAGTTTTCAGAAAAGTCCTAAAAAGATCACCAAAGGTTGAACACAAGGGAGAAATTCAGGATTTGCCTAAGTCAAAAACCAACCCTTGAGCAAAGATCCCCCATGTTCACCTTGATCCCCTTTTCAAAACCTGTCGACCCAATTGACAAAATGGCGCCAAATTAACCCTAGAATGCCCTGGAGAAGTTTGAACCCAAGCCAAAACCATTTGACACGAGTTGGCACTGGTTTTGTCCCGGTTTGAACAGTGCAGACAGACAAGACTTGGCACCACCATATCTCCTCAACCAGACCACATCTACTCTTGGAACTCACATGAACTAGGTAGCTCTAGGTGCAGGGAAGAGATCTCCCGCAGGCGGTAGGGCAAGATTCGTACGCCTGGCCGCTCAGCAGAGCGAAGAACACGGGCAGAAGCAACCCGCCACGTGTTCGACGCGCTCTGAGCTCGCCAGGGCACGCCCGCGCGCGCCCCCGCATGCCCCGCGTCGCGCCAAACGGCCGAATCGGCGCCTTGGCCGCGCCACGGCTATAAAACCCGCCCCAGCGCTCGGTTGCCTTCCCCATTGCCTCCTCCGTACCTCGCCTGACTTGCCCGAGCCAGCCTTTGCCTCCGGCGACCTCCCCGCGACCCGCCAGTGCCGCCCGAGAGCAACCACCGTGGCCAACCCCCCCTCCCGTCTTCCTCCGTTTGAACCAAGCCCCCAGATAGCTTCCTGGTGAGGCCGTGGCACGTGCTCAAGCTTGACCCGGGGCCCCGCGTCACCGGAATAGCCAAATCGTGCTCACCGGAGTTCAAGAACCCGCCGGCGCACGTGGACCGGGTAAACCCCTTCACCATTTTCCAATTCGTTGCGCGCATGGCCTCTGTGTCACCCCGTGAAGCTCCTCGTGCACCCTAATCAAACTATACCGCCGTGGTTTGGCCGGAGCAGGCGCCGCCGACGATCCCCGCCGCCTGTGCTCGTGGCCAGGGTGACTCCGACCACCTCCGGCGATGACCCGCACATCGACGTGACCCTCGCGACCTCCCGAACGTCACTGACCACCTCGCCGGACCTCCCTCGCCGCCGGTAAGCCGCGCCATCCTTTTCTCTCCCACGGCTACTGTTTCAGTTGGGGGAAGGACTGCGGGTGAGAGGGAGAGAAAGCCAGGGGGTTAAGTAAAAAGTCAGAGACTCAAGTGAATAGTGGCGCAAGGGTAGAACTGCGAGGTTTGATTCGGTTTAAATCCAGGGACCTTGGCGCAAACTGCTTTTTCAGAAAAACTTAATTAAAACCTGATTTAAATTCAAACAGAAACTTTAAAAACCCATAACTTCTGTTTGGTTTATCCAAATTTGGTCAAACTAATTTTGCCAGACTCTAAATAATGTAACCTGTCTAAGAAAAATATAAAACCCCATAAGTACTAAAGAAAAATATAAGGTTCTGATTTAATTTTAGTTTTGACCAAAAGCTTAATAATAGCAAGAAAAATGGTTGTACTATTTAACTAGGGTTAGAAAAATTTGGAGAAGTCTATATCTACCTACTGACCTAGTTAAAAATGTTAAACCCCTCTGTCCACTACATTAAGTTAGTTTTTACCCCTTATTCCATAATATGATTAAGGTTAAGAAAAATAGAAAAGGTGACATAAATAATGAACCAGAGGGCACCCCCATTTTTGTTGAGATACTTAGTAAATATAGTTCACTGGAAAAATATATCATACCCTGTTGTAGTATAAGATAGGAAAGATACCTTTTAAATGAAGAAAATAAGGATAACTTAGAAAAACCCTACAAAAATAACTCTAAGGTGGAACCTCCCCAAACCTTAGGATAACTAATGTTTTGATAATAAGAACTTAAGAAAAATCTGAAATCTGTTGTTTGATATTTTTCAAATGACAAGTTAGTTCTAAGCACCCTTTTTGCACCAAACTTTAGAAATCCATCATTAATTAACCATCATGTGGCTCTCTGTCATTTTTGGTACAAGAGCTTATTATCACTGTTAGAGGCCAACAAAAATAACCCTTAGGTCAGGATCCACTTTAATAAAGGACTTGTAGTACAAAGTGGCTTAATTGCCCCACTTTTTGTTATTTTTGTATACAGCCTAGCCTTTTTATTTTAAATCCCATATTCCTAAGACAGGCCCTATTGACCAAGGGCAAGCCACTGTAATTTTTGTGGAATTATTGAAAATAGTTAATTCACCTTGGTAGTTCAAACCCCACTAGAATTCATAAATGAACACTAAAGAGAGGAAAATGAGCAATGGAAATTAGTATCCCCCTAAGACCCTTGTAAGTTGTTCCCTGAAATAGAAATCTACAAATGCAATACCAATTCTCCTTGTTTACCCCAAATAAAGACTTAATTATGAAAGTGCTAAATATAAACCACTAGGAGACCCACATAGCCAGGGAACCCTAAGTTAATTCTTGACTTAAATTCTGTAGTTTAATGTTCTTAAATCTTGCATAATCATAACATACATTTTCATTGCATTTCGATAGACTGTAATCTTGCTGACGAAGAGTACATCCTCGTGTCGGAGCAAGGAGCTGCCCAGGAGGTTGCCCCGGACCCAGCACCAGAGCCTGCACCAGAGGACCTGCCTGCCACTGCTTTGGAAGGCAAGCCCCGGTTTTATGCATAACCTGTTCTATATGATATTTTACTACACTTATTGTTTGTAGGCTTGTATTGTGCACTTAAGTGTAGGAGTTGATTTAAACCCTAGTTGCATGATCCCAGGAATCCTATTGAGATGAATACTAGTATGCTAGGTCGAGTAGCTTCTTTATTAAGTAGGATCTCGGTAGAAGTCGAGTGATTTTTCTAGCACTCGCGCGAGGTCAGGATTTGGTTGTGTCCACTTTGATAACAGAATGGTGATGGTCTGTGGACACGGTCCATGGGGACGCGTGGTCTACGAGATGAAAATTGGAATAAGGATTAACGTGCGGATACCTGTGTCAAGCGTTTGAATGTACTAAACACATACCGAGAAATATGGTAAATCGGTAAGCCTAGTACCTGAGTGAACCTGCCCGCAGACATACCCCCTCACGCGACCTGAGACGAGGTCTCCCATTCCGGTTATGGTGGGTACAAGTGCGGTCACTGCACGACGGCCAGTCGGGGTCAGTGAGGCATTGTACGCCAAGGTGGTGAGCCCTGATCTGTTGCCAGGGAATCGATGGGGACGGTTGATGTGTGTGGGGACGGAGTGCCCCTACATGTCGTGTGTTTAGGTTTACCTTGCAAGGATAAAAACTCGATTCGAATCGTCTGCTTCTCGCAGCTAATGAGACTGCTTGATCCATTGTACTGCATTGAGTAACAAGTGGAACTGTGATGAGATGATACAACATGTTGATTGCTAAAAATGCTTGCTACTATGTATGAGTAGATAGTACACTTTTAGCCTTAAGAGAGTCACACTTAATTTTGACAAAGATAAAATCTTGATTTAGAAACTCAGCTAGTGCTTTTGGCAACCAAACCCCACAGCCAAACAGCTGCATGTCTAGAGGTAGAGGAGTATAGACTCCTCACACCGGGTAGGTCTAGCTGAGTATTAGTATACTCAGCCTTGCTTGTGGCATAATTTTACAGGTTCTCTGGAGGACATGGTTGCTGGAGTGACTTGGCCGTCCACCTTACCACCGGGTTGGACTGTCGAGTGGGACCCTGCCTCGGCTGAGGAGGAGCATGAGAAGTGATGGGACAGGCTTCCCCATCTCTCCGTTTAATTATCGTTAGTTTTATTCCGCTGCACTTCGAACAATGATGACTACTTTTGGCAAAACTCCGATGATGATGATGTAATAATTTAACACCCTTCCATGCATGGTTTTATGCTTTATTGTATTTGCTCTGTGACTCACCATCGAGTGAGATTGTGGTACTTGATCCTGTCAGTGGCCGTGTCGGACTAGATCCGAGGGATTGACGGGTTATTCCCATTTAAGTGTGGTCTAGCCTCGAAGGCAGAGCTTAGGCACTTAAGTTGGAATAATTCGGGCAGTTCCGCCACAGCTGGTATCGGAGCTTGTACCACCACAGAAGAATCAATAAAACATAAATGCCATCCCTTTTCTAAAGTAAAATTTGATAGAAACAATGTTGGATAGATCGTAGGACGAGCAGGATAGACCTAGGACGTGAAGCCTTAGGATGATAGAAGGGTAGCTAGGTGGCTAAATAACTAGGCCCTACAGGCCACTTCTAAAGGATGGGAGTTCTTCCCTATTCCTTTTTATCTTCTGGAGAGGTCGTTCAGGACGTGCATGCATGCATTCTTAATTAAGCAAATGGATAACTAAGTAAAAGGACTTAAAAATGAGATAACAGCTAACTAGGTCCCCAATGCCTTTTTCTTTTAGCTAGAGGCAAGTTGAGTTTTATTTTCCTTGTTCCTTTGTAATTCTTTTTCTTTTACTTACGCTTGACCGTGCACAGATGACTTCCCACGGATCCTCCGAGGACGGAAATGCACTGACCCACACTGACGGACTTGCACGAGAGGGTTTTCCCCGCATTTTGTGGGAGGTACTTCAGGGGGCCAGATACGCGACACCCCCTCAGTACGCGGTGCAGCAGTTCGAGAAGCACCGGCTTTGGAGCCTCATCCCCTGCAGCCAGGCTGGCGCTCTTTGGACTCTGAGTCTTTCGGGTACCGAGCGGAGGACACAATCGAGGCCATCGCTCTGCATGGACTGACTACTTTCTGTGGATTCCACCCCTTGGAGCTGGCTACCCACCCCATTGGGTTGTTCCCCGTGGAAAAGGAGGACGACCCGATGTGGAAGGATCGGGTGGAGCATGCCAGGGATATCTGGGCTCTCTACCCAGGCCACACCGCTCACTTGTCAGTACGATGCATGAACGCTCTGTATCGTCTGCAAGTAATGCGTGGGGAGGCAATGTCTCACCTGATGGCATTGCTGGAGGCCACCAAGATCACCCTGGACAACAGGGAGGAGCTCGTGGTGGACTTGTCCCAGGAGCTGGTGGAGAAAGATTTGCATGTGGAGCAGCTGACTGATGAGATTCATGAGTTGGAGAAGCTAGTGGGCACCAGGGAGAATACCATCGAGGTTCTCGAGGATCAGCTCCTCAACACCCAACAGCAGCTAGCAGAAGCTAATGAGCATCTAGATATGCATCATCAAGAGATCCATGATGAGGAGGCTGATGAGGACGTTGACATCGAGGGAGGGGAGGAGCCTGCTTCCAGTGTAGACACCGCTGGCTCAGGGAGACCACCTTCCCCCGAGTCAAGCGTTGCCTCGTTCGCTCACTAGATGCCAGGGATAATACTAGAGGTTGATGATAGTTGGACTCCTCGCCGCTAGCTTAGCTTTTGCACCCTTGGGGTACTAGGCTAGGTAGAGTTGAGTCTTTTGGATCATTGATGTAACCGTGTTAAACTCTTTTGGAGGTTCAAGGATGATAAATGGCAGTTTAAATTTTGGACGGAAGGTTTATGTTTTCGTTTTGTTTCATGTGGAATCTATTAAATTGCTTTAGCTCCCCTACCGTGTTTGAACCTTAAGCTTGGAAGATGTGTTATTAAGCAACCATGTGATTTTTCAGATGGCTGGGAGAGCGCGCCGTGGTCAGAATGAGCACGTTCCTCCACCGCCACCGCCTCCCACTCTGCAGGAGCTCATGGCCCAGCAGAATGAGATCCTGAGACAGCTGGCTCAGCGTCAGCCACCACCACAACACTATGGTGGTGGAGACCATCAGCGTCACCCCGCGGCGGCTACCTATCAGGAGTTCCTCAGCACCCAGCCTCCACTGTTCACAAGGGCCGAGGACCCGCTTGATGCAGATGTCTGGTTGCGGGTGGTGGAATCCAAATTTCCGCTACTCCATGGAGGTTGCTCAGAGGTCACCAAAGTCAGGTTCGCCACCCAGCAGCTTCGCGGACCCGCAAGAACTTGGTGGGACCATTTTCTTGCCATGCAGCCAGAAGGTAGAGAGGTGGAGTGGAGGGAGTTCAAGGCAGCTTTCAGAGGACATCATATTCCCGCTGGCATCCTGGACCGGAAGCTCAATGAGTTTCTGGCACTCACTCAGGGCAACAGGACAGTGTTGCAGTATGCCCAGGCCTTTAATGATTTGTGTCAGTATGCTGGATATCATGCCGATACGGATGAGAAGAAGCGAGACAGGTTCAGAAGGGGGCTCAGCACCAAGCTCCGTGATCGACTCAACACCGTCAGGGCCAACAGTTACAATGAGTTGGTCAACATGGCTATCTCCCAGGAGGACTGCATCTTAGCTCGACAGGCAGAGAAGAAGAGGAAGACCCCTGTGGCAGGACCCTCAGCTCAGCCACAGCGCTTCAGGATTGTGTCTGACACGCAGAACAAGGGACCTCAGCAGCAGCAAGGGAGATGGGTGATCAGACCACCGCAGCAGCAGCAGCAGACACCCAACCGCACCCAGTTTCCAGCTCAGAGGAACAATCAGCAGCAGCAGTACCGTCAGGCCAATGACAACAGGTGCTTCACTTGTGGCAGCACTGGGCATTATGCCAAGAATTGCCCCAGGAATCAGCAGAGGCAGGGGCAGAATGTTAATCAGAACCAAGGGAAGAGGCAGAAGGTGCAGGTGAGGCAGGGCAGGCTGAACTTCACCACCATGGCTGATATTCCAGAGGGAGCACCCGTCATGACCGGTATCTTTACAGTTTTAAATTTTCCCGCTATTGTTCTTTTCGATTCCGGTGCTTCGCATAGCTTTGTTAGTGCCAAATTTAGTGTCAAGTGTCAACTGCCCTTTCACCACACCGACGGGGGTATCACCATTTCAACCCCGGGAGGCAGGATTGCCACTAATCAAATCAGCAAGAAGGTGCCTCTAAAGTTTGGTAGTTTGATAATTAAAACCAACCTTCTTATCTTGGGACTGGATAGTGTGGATATCATCTTGGGAACTGATTGGTTGACCAAACATCAGGCAATATTAGACATTGCAGCCAGAGCCATTGAAATTCATTCCCCTGCTTATGGCGAGACTGTTTTGTATTTACCCAACCAGGGTTGTACCCGGTCTTGTGCCTTTGTTATGACAGAATCCCCAGTAAGGAAGATCCCAATAGTCTGTGACTACCCCGATGTTTTTCCGGATGAGTTGCCAGGAATGCCACCTGACAGAGACATTGAGTTTGCCATTGAATTGCAACCCGGGACTGCTCCTATCTCTAAGAGACCCTATAGGATGCCTCCCGCGGAATTGGCAGAATTGAAGAAGCAATTGCAAGAATTGTTGGATAAGGGGTTTATTCGTCCCAGTACTTCACCATGGGGATGTCCCGCCTTATTCGTGAAGAAAAAGGATGAGAGTTTGAGGATGTGTGTTGATTACCGCCCTCTCAATGCGGTGACTATCAAGAACAAGTACCCGTTACCCCGCATTGATGTTCTGTTTGATCAGTTGGTAGGAGCCAAGGTATTCTCCAAGATTGACCTTCGCTCAGGCTACCATCAAATCAAGATCCGTGCCAGCGATATTCCCAAGACGGCCTTCTCTACCAGATATGGGCTGTATGAGTTTTTGGTGATGTCTTTTGGGCTGACCAATGCCCCGGCTTATTTTATGTACCTAATGAACTCAGTGTTCATGCCAGAGTTGGATAAGTTCGTGGTCATTTTCATTGATGACATTTTGGTTTATTCCAAGAATGAAGCTGAGCACACTAAACATCTGCATATTGTGCTTCAGAGACTTCGTGACCATCAGTTGTATGCTAAGTGGTCCAAGTGTGAGTTCTGGCTGAAGGAGATAAAATTCTTGGGTCACACAATTTCTCAGGAGGGGATATCAGTTGACCCTGAGAAAGTGCAAGAAGTGATGAACTGGAACCCTCCAACCACAGTGAGACAGATTAGGAGTTTTCTGGGATTGGCAGGGTACTACCGACGATTCATTCCGGATTTCTCCAGAATTGCCAAGCCAATGACTGAACTGTTAAAGAAAGGAGTCAAATTTGAGTGGAGCCAAAAGTGTGAAGATGCTTTTCATACCTTGAGGCAACAATTGACAACAGCCCCAGTGCTAGCCCAACCCGACAATACCAAGCCATTTGAAGTTTATTGTGATGCTTCTGGTACCGGATTGGGATGTGTTTTGATGCAAGAGAACAGAGTGATTGCTTATGCTTCCCGAGCACTCAGGCCCCATGAGCAGAACTACCCGACACATGATCTGGAATTGGCAGCAGTAGTTCATGCCCTCAAGATCTGGAGGCACTACTTGATGGGAGCTCACTGTAACATTTACACTGATCACAAGAGCCTCAAGTACATTTTCACTCAGGCAGATCTGAACATGAGGCAGAGAAGATGGTTGAAATTAATCAAGGACTATGATTTGGAGGTACATTACCATCCTGGCAAAGCCAATGTTGTGGCAGATGCCTTGAGCAGAAAGGCCCAATGTAATTGCATGAGCATGGATGTGGGAGTGACCACCCTGTGTGATGAGTTGTGCAAGCTGAATCTGGAAGTTGTTCCTTCCGGTGAATTGAGATATATCGCAGTGGAGCCCACATTGCAAGAGCAAATAGCTCAGGCACAGATTAGGGATAAGGGTGTTCAGGTCATCCAGGATATGATCAAGCAAAAGGTAGAGAAATACAAGTGTTTCCGCCAGGACAGCAAGGGGATTTTATGGTTTGAAGATCGACTGGTGGTTCCCAAGAACCCAGAGCTCAGAAGGAAGATACTGGATGAAGCTCACCTTTCCAAATTTTCCATGCACCCTGGTAGCAACAAGATGTACCATGATCTCAGATCTCTTTATTGGTGGACCAGGATGAAGAGGGAAATTGCCAAGTACGTATCAGAGTGTGACACTTGCCGGAGGATAAAAGCTAGTCACTTGAAGGCAGCAGGCCCTCTGCAACCCCTTCCCATACCATCTTGGAAATGGGAGGACATTTGCATGGACTTCATAGTGGGATTGCCCAATACCTCCAGGCACCATGATTCGATATGGGTTATTGTGGACAGATTGACCAAGACTGCTCATTTCTTGCCAGTGCACACCACCCACAAGACAGAAAAGTACGCGGAAATTTACGTGGATCAAATAGTAAGGTTGCATGGCATCCCAAAGACCATTATATCGGACAGAGGAGCACTGTTTGTGGCACGCTTTTGGGAGAAACTGCAAGAAGCCCTCGGGACCCACGTAATCCGAAGCTCAGCTTACCACCCTCAAACAGTTGGTCAGACAGAAAGGGTAAATCAGATTTTGGAAGACATGTTGCGGGCATGTGCACTACATTATGGAAAGGATTGGGACAGGTGTCTTTCCTTGGCAGAGTTTTCTTACAATAACAGCTACCAGTCCAGTCTGAAGATGGCCCCTTTTGAGGCTTTGTATGGGAGAAGATGTAGGACCCCGCTAAATTGGTCTCAAGCAGGAGAGAGGGAAATATTTGGGCCAGATTTGGTACTTGAAGCAGAGGAAAAGGTCAGAGTCATCAGGAAGAACTTAGAAGCTGCTCAGGCCAGGCAAAAGAGTTATCATGACCAGAGGCGGAAGCCTCTACAGTTTGAGGTAGGAGATCATGTCTATCTTAAGATATCACCAACCAAGGGTGTCCAGAGATTCGGGATCAAGGGCAAGTTGGCCCCTCGCTACATTGGACCCTATAAGATCAAGGCAAGTTGTGGACCCATAGCTTACCAATTGGAATTGCCACCCCATATGTCAGCAGTTCACAATGTGTTCCACGTATCTCAGCTGCGGAAATGTGTTCGTCTACCCACTGAAGTGCTACCGGAACCAGACATTGAGATAGAACCAGACTTGTCCTACCAAGAGTACCCCGCCAAGGTATTGGATCAGAAGGAAAGATCAACCCGGGCAAGATCAATCAAAATGTATAAGATTCAGTGGAGTCATCATTCAGCAGAAGAAGCTACGTGGGAGACAGAGGATTTTCTACGCTCTCGCTTCCCCGACTTTCTGCCCAAAGGAGTCGGTATGTAACCCCAAAACCCCACCCCACCTGCCCTTTGAAGTCAATTATAAGAAAAACTTAGATAACAAGGATAGTCTAAGTTGTGGATTTAACATAAGAAGGGCTTCCTTCTGAAGTTGCAAAGAGGATGACATTCGAAGAGCAGTTAAAAGGGTGAAACTTGAGTTTAAGGGGAGAGTAGCACCAACACACCTTCAAGCATCCCTCCAAGGGACTCTACCTGAAATCTCGGGACGAGATTCCTTTAAGGGGGGAGGGCTGTAACACCCTAGGTGTTACTCGGGGTGTCCACCCCAGGGTTACCCCTGTTTACCCATTATCACCTGAAGATTTAAGTGGGCAAAATTTATAAAAATTGGAATTCTAGGTCCTAAACCAGTGTAAACTACCTTGGATGTCCTGCCCTAGCTTATAATGCCCATCTAAGTGGGGCTCTCCCAAAACCTTAGAGCAAAACCTCCATAGGCAATAAGAACCCTAATTGAAGCCATGATCAAAAGATCATGTAAACATCATGATCATGGTTTGGGCCAAATATAAAAGTTGTAATATACTTAATAACCTACAGTCAATAGTAAGAAAGTACCCCCAAAAAGTTTTCAGAAAAGTCCTAAAAAGATCACCAAAGGTTGAACACAAGGGAGAAATTCAGGATTTGCCTAAGTCAAAAACCAACCCTTGAGCAAAGATCCCCCATGTTCACCTTGATCCCCTTTTCAAAACCTGTCGACCCAATTGACAAAATGGCGCCAAATTAACCCTAGAATGCCCTGGAGAAGTTTGAACCCAAGCCAAAACCATTTGACACGAGTTGGCACTGGTTTTGTCCCGGTTTGAACAGTGCAGACAGACAAGACTTGGCACCACCATATCTCCTCAACCAGACCACATCTACTCTTGGAACTCACATGAACTAGGTAGCTCTAGGTGCAGGGAAGAGATCTCCCGCAGGCGGTAGGGCAAGATTCGTACGCCTGGCCGCTCAGCAGCGAAGAACACGAGCAGAAGCAACCCGCCACGTGTTCGACGCGCTCTGAGCTCGCCAGGGCACGCCCGCGCGCGCCCCCGCATGCCCCGCGTCGCGCCAAACGGCCGAATCGGCGCCTTGGCCGCGCCATGGCTATAAAACCCGCCCCAGCGCTCGGTTGCCTTCCCCATTGCCTCCTCCGTACCTCGCCTGACTTGCCCGAGCCAGCCTTTGCGTCCGGCGACCTCCCCGCGACCCGCCATTGCCGCCCGAGAGCAACCACCGTGGCCAACCCCCCCTCCCGTCTTCCTCCGTTCGAACCAAGCCCCCAGATAGCTTCCTGGTGAGGCCGTGGCACGTGCTCAAGCTTGACCCGGGGCCCCGCGTCACCGGAATAGCCAAATCGTGCTCACCGGAGTTCAAGAACCCGCCGGCGCACGTGGACCGGGTAAACCCCTTCACCATTTTCCAATTCGTTGCACGCATGGCCTCTGTGTCACCCCGTGAAGCTCCTCGTGCACCCTAATCAAACTATACCGCCGTGGTTTGGCCGGAGCAGGCGCCGCCGACGATCCCCGCCGCCTGTGCTCGTGGCCAGGGTAACTCCGACCACCTTCGGCGACGACCCGCACATCGACGTGACCCTCGCGACCTCCCGAACGTCACTGACCACCTCGCCGGACCTCCCTCGCCGCCGGTAAGCCGCGCCATCCTTTTCTCTCCCACGGCTACTGTTTCAGTTGGGGGAAGGACTGCGGGTGAGAGGGAGAGAAAGCCAGGGGGTTAAGTAAAAAGTCAGAGACTCAAGTGAATAGTGGCGCAAGGGTAGAACTGCGAGGTTTGATTCGGTTTAAATCCAGGGACCTTGGCGCAAACTGCTTTTTCAGAAAAACTTAATTAAAACCTGATTTAAATTCAAACAGAAACTTTAAAAACCCATAACTTCTATTTGGTTTATCCAAATTTGGTCAAACTAATTTTGCCAGACTCTAAATAATGTAACATGTCTAAGAAAAATATAAAACCCCATAAGTACTAAAGAAAAATATAAGGTTCTGATTTAATTTTAGTTTTGACCAAAAGCTTAATAATAGCAAGAAAAATGGTTGTACTATTTAACTAGGGTTAGAAAAATTTGGAGAAGTCTATATCTACCTACTGACCTAGTTAAAAATGTTAAACCCCTCTGTCCACTACATTAAGTTAGTTTTTACCCCTTATTCCATAATATGATTAAGGTTAAGAAAAATAGAAAAGGTGACATAAATAATGAACCAGAGGGCACCCCCATTTTTGTTGAGATACTTAGTAAATATAGTTCACTGGAAAAATATATCATACCCTGTTGTAGTATAAGATAGGAAAGATACCTTTTAAATGAAGAAAATAAGGATAACATAGAAAAACCCTACAAAAATAACCCTAAGGTGGAACCTCCCCAAACCTTAGGATAACTAATGTTTTGATAATAAGAACTTAAGAAAAATCTGAAATCTGTTGTTTGATATTTTTCAAATGACAAGTTAGTTCTAAGCACCCTTTTTGCACCAAACTTTAGAAATCCATCATTAATTAACCATCATGTGGCTCTCTGTCATTTTTGGTACAAGAGCTTATTATCACTGTTAGAGGCCAACAAAAATAACCCTTAGGTCAGGATCCACTTTAATAAAGGACTTGTAGTGCAAAGTGGCTTAATTGCCCCACTTTTTGTTATTTTTGTATACAGCCTAGCCTTTTTATTTTAAATCCCATATTCCTAAGACAGGCCCTATTGACCAAGGGCAAGCCACTGTAATTTTTGTGGAATTATTGAAAATAGTTAATTCACCTTGGTAGTTCAAACCTCACTAGAATTCATAAATGAACACTAAAGAGAGGAAAATGAGCAATGGAAATTAGTATCCCCCTAAGACCCTTGTAAGTTGTTCCCTGAAATAGAAATCTACAAATGCAATACCAATTCTCCTTGTTTACCCCAAATAAAGACTTAATTATGAAAGTGCTAAATATAAACCACTAGGAGACCCACATAGCCAGGGAACCCTAAGTTAATTCTTGACTTAAATTCTGTAGTTTAATGTTCTTAAATCTTGCATAATCATAACATACATTTTCATTGCATTTCGATAGACTATAATCTTGCTGACGGAGAGTACATCCTCGTGCCGGAGCAAGGAGCTGCCCAGGAGGTTGCCCCGGACCCAGCACCAGAGCCTACACCAGAGGACCTGCCTGCCACTGCTTTGGAAGGCAAGCCCCGGTTTTATGCATAACCTGTTCTATATGATATTTTACTACACTTATTGTTTGTAGGCTTGTATTGTGCACTTAAGTGTAGGAGTTGATTTAAACCCTAGTTGCATGATCCCAGGAATCCTATTGAGATGAATACTAGTATGCTAGGTCGAGTAGCTGCTTTATTAAGTAGGATCTCGGTAGAAGTCGAGTGATTTTTCTAGCACTCGCGCGAGGTCAGGATTTGGTTGTATCCACTTTGATAACAGAATGGTGATGGTCTGTGGACACGGTCTATGGGGACGCGTGGTCTACGAGATGAAAATTGGAATAAGGATTAACGTGTGGATACCTGTGTCAAGCGTTTGAATGTACTAAACACATACCGAGAAATATGGTAAATCGGTAAGCATAGTACCTGAGTGATCCTGCCCGCAGACATACCCCCTCACGCGACCTGAGACGAGGTCTCCCATTCCGGTTATGGTGGGTACAAGTGCGGTCACTGCACGACGGCCAGTCGGGGTCAGTGAGGCATTGTACGCCAAGGCGGTGAGCCCTGATCTGTTGCCAGGGAATCGATGGGGACGGTTGATGTGTGTGGGGACGGAGTGCCCCTACATGTCGTATGTTTAGGTTTACCTTGCAAGGATAAAAACTCGATTCGAATCGTCTGCTTCTCGCAGCTAATGAGACTGCTTGATCCATTGTACTGCATTGAGTAACAAGTGGAACTGTGATGAGATGATACAACATGTTGATTGCTAAAAATGCTTGCTACTATGTATGAGTAGATAGTACACTTTTAGCCTTAAGAGAGTCACACTTAATTTTGACAAAGATAAAATCTTGATTTAGAAACTCAGCTAGTGCTTTTGGCAACCAAACCCCACAGCCAAACAGCTGCATGTCTAGAGGTAGAGGAGTATAGACTCCTCACACCGGGTAAGTCTAGCTGAGTATTAGTATACTCAGCCTTGCTTGTGGCATAATTTTACAGGTTCTCTGGAGGACATGGTTGCTGGAGTGACTTGGCCGTCCACCTTACCACCGGGTTGGACTGTCGAGTGGGACCCTGCCTCGGCTGAGGAGGAGCATGAGGAGTGATGGGACAGGCTTCCCCATCTCTCCGTTTAATTATCGTTAGTTTTATTCCGCTGCACTTCGAACAATGATGACTACTTTTGGCAAAACTCCGATGATGATGATGTAATAATTTAACACCCTTCCATGCATGGTTTTATGCTTTATTGTATTTGCTCTGTGACTCACCATCGAGTGAGATTGTGGTACTTGATCCTGTCAGTGGCCGTGTCGGACTAGATCCGAGGGATTGATGGGTTATTCCCATTTAAGTGTGGTCTAGCCTCGAAGGCAGAGCTTAGGCACTTAAGTTGGAATAATTCGGGCAGTTCCGCCACAGTCTCCTGCAACACACTCAGGAACCACGGACTGCTCGTTGTCTAGGCAAAGAAATCATTCATTCAACACACTTGGGGAATGACAAAAGAACAGTACACCAAACATATGCAAAGGAGTGAGCATAGGTTCTGTAAAAGGGTAAAGACAAACATGTGAATTCTAAGTTTTGGGGTAGATCACTATGCCAAGTGGTTTATTATTCTATAACTAGGCCTATCTTAGTAAATTATTTACTTAAACAAAGTTATTCTAGAGATGGGGTCATACATTAAATGAGATTAGGTCTACAAAGTTAGGCACTTGAATATTTATTAGGGTTTTATCTTTATTTTATTTCTAATGAAATTCCTATAACCTTATTCTTACCTAGACTCTAACCATAAAATTGAAACATGGAAATAGTGGATAAACATAGTTTAAACAGATAGAAAATATTATACTGAACATTTTACAATTTGAACCATTAAATTTGGAGTTTATGTGACAAAGTTATGAATTTTGGAAGGTTTAGAATTGAAAAACCCTAAATTATACCCATTTCTCTAATTAAATAAAAATCTAGGGTTCTCTCTGCAAGAACCCAGGGACTTGGCTGTAAGGGCTAAGGTCGGCGTGTTCTAATTCTAGGAAACCGAAGGGGTTTTAAGTGAAACACCGAGGCGAAGGGGTATCGGGGCCTCTCAATCGTCGGATCTGAAACAGGGGGCTGAGATTAGAAGCGGGGCTCACAGGGCACGAGGGGAAGTGGGCGCGGCGACTGACCGGTGGTCCTCGGCTTGGCCAGGCCCGCTGATCAGCGACACTGCATGGACGCAGGCACAGGCACGAGTGCGCGCTGACAGATGGGGCCCGCCAAGCAGCTACCCAGAGCGGAGGGGAGGGGGTCGGCGCGGCGCGCGACTGGCAAGCGGGGCCCGCGTGCAGGGAGAGAGAAGGGGCACGCGCGGGGAGCAGTGGTGTCGACATGCTAGGCCTGCCAGGCAGAGTGTAAAGCCCAAAATTGGTAGAAGAAAAAAATAAAGAAAAAAATATATTTATGATAGTGTTTCTAGAAATGTTGAAACCTTTGGGAATTTATTGGGACCCTTCCTTTTCATAATCAGTTAACGATATTAAATTAGTCAAGTAACCAATAATTAAATAAAGAAACTTGCATATCATGCTGATGATTTTTTGGATGCATTTTATGGAATAAAGAAATCATAACTTAAATTTGACCTCAAATTATAAATGAAAATATAAAACAAGAAATAAAAAAAGAATTTTAATAAGATCATTTATTCCTTCCATAAATAAAGAAAAAATTAGGAGAAGAATAAATAATAATATTGCAAACAGTAGGGTTTATATTCACATTAGTTTTATTATTGAGATTGGGAATCTGAAATTCAAAATAGAAATTTGAATTTGGGGTGAATATTTGAATTAGGAAATGAAAAAAAGAGAGAAAGACTTCCCTCGGCCTGATGGGCCGAATTTCCTGGCCCAACTCCTTCCACGCCAAATCCAGCCCCTCACTCGT
This sequence comes from Zea luxurians, assembly GCA_029449295.1. NCBI lineage: Eukaryota > Viridiplantae > Streptophyta > Magnoliopsida > Poales > Poaceae > Zea > Zea luxurians. The sequence continues at coordinate 25,638,619 of JAOPSE010000014.1, forward strand.
GGGCCGCCAGGGGTATCGGCCCACTTGCGCTTGCGCCCCACTGATGCTCGTGGGAGGATGATGGGCGGGCTCCACCGCCAGGTCTCACCATGCGCCGCGCTGGGGGGTTTCCTTCATGCTGTCATGTGGGGCCACCGTGGCAGCTCATCTTCCCTCCAACAAACTGCGCGGATCACCGTAGTCATCGATCGGGCACCTTCCTCAGGTCATTGAGATTTGATCGGACTCCAGGGTATTTATACTCGTGCCCACGACCGCTCCTTCCATCTAGTCATCCTCAAGCGCCGTTGTTGGAAGACATCATCGTCGCTAGGGGGGGAATTCGGTCTGCAGCACGCTGGTCTTAGCTAGTCGTCAACATACCCCCCCCCCTCTTCTGTTGTGAGTCCGGTGTCATTACCGAATACCGTGTAAACCGGTGCATGGAACATCCGTGCCTGAGGTCTTTAGTGATTGGTCGAATTGCTCACCGAACCTGGGTTCCTGCGTTCCACCGTGGTTAGGCCCCTGCATGCCAGCATACCGGGTAAGGGTGCCTCCCACCAATTGGTTTTTCTCCCTATTACATAGCAGCTTTCATATCGAAGCTTAGTGCGCTGCGTTGATGGTGGGTCAGTCCGGTAATGGCGCCGTCGTGGGGCCTGCGCGCCGCCGCCATGATGGCATTGTGAGGTAGGGGTGACACTGGGACCATTGATCTAATCGTCTACAGCCAGGATTTAGCCCAAGGAATGGTGGACCTTGGGCCGTTAGATCTGGATTGTGTGGACTAGGGCAAGCGCAGATTGGGCGAAGTCGGCTTCTGATCTGGGTCGTAGATCTCGTAACCAGCGGGTGATAACTGATCGGGTTTATTTAAAATCTGGTCGTTGATTCCTGATCTAATGGGCTGCATTGCTGACCAGCTCGGTTGGTAGGGCGATCTAATTGGCACCGCATGTGTTGGATCCAACGGCCGGAAATCCATACCGACTCATCGAGAGCGCAGTCTAATCGCGGCCGTGTGTTCTACATCTGATCGCCCAAATTTCAGGGTACCCCTTCGGCCGCACCTTTTTGGTAAAGAGTCCTAATCAACCTGCCATCCTACTGATTGCAAAGGTAATTATAGATCAGTCCATTTTCTTTTTGATAGCACCCTGACTTTCCTGAAAATAATAGTTGTCATCCATTAGTGTCATTTAATTGTAAAACTAAATCAAGAAATTGATTTTTATTACCAAGGTAATTCTAAAACTTAGAAAATGCATAACTAATTCATTTTAAATCCTTTTTGATCCATTCTAATTGCATTAGTCTCTATTGGGGGCCTTCATCTTCCAAAGGTCCTCAAAAACACGACTAACATGTTTTCCAGGTATAAAATACTATCACAGGAACCTTCAGCCTTAAGATGAAGGTGCGCGTGGTATGAAAGGCGCGATCTGGGAGAAGGATGAACTAGTTCCGAAGCTACAGATGGAGAAGCTTCGGCTTAGCGGTGGAAAATGAAATCGACATAAAGAGAAAAAGGTTGTCTAGTCCTCAATAGATTACCCTTAGTCAATAACAAATGTCAAGGGCGTGGATGTAATTTCACACAGGCTGCGTCCTGTGCCTATAAATAGATGAACAGTAACACCGTACTGTTCACGCTGACTTGTATTCACTCGCACGTCACACTTGGATTATTACCTTCTGTCAATCCAAAGGTACAAATGTAATTTATAGTTATTTAATAAGAATGCAAATAATATAATGATTTAAGATGATTATTTGTATTCTTTATATGTAATTTATGCTCCTGTTTTCTATTACATGCTGAGATTATGAAGGTATGCCCTTCATGACCTTCGTCTGAAGATCATTATATCCTGAGGGAGATAATGTTTCGAAGGACGAAGGCCCTTAACCATTAACATTTGTGTTGCCTTGTTCTTAACTCATAGCATTTGAGAACAAGTCCCCAACAGTCTCATAATAATATTCTTCATCATCTAGTAACTTTATATTGTTATGAAACCTAGGATAAAATTGTGCACTTCATTTCTCTTGTACCCGACATTTAAATCATTAGAAAATCATAACTCACTACTCATAACTCCGAATTTAGTGGTTTTCGAACCTAGGTTCTCATTAAAATACGTAGAATATTATTATGCAATTTGTTCTTATGTTTGGTGTGATGTTAATTTTGTATATACCATGTTTGTTTGTATTGATACGATTAGCAACAAGTTTACGAGTCATCTAAAGATCATCCTGGTACCTGGATTCTCGAGTCCCAGGCAAGTTGTGCCCTTGATCACTCTTCTTTACCTAATAATGTTCCTGTTAATCACTATGACATGCTCAGGTTAAATTGATGGAACCTAATAGGTTGCCCTAGCATTGTTTATCCCCCACCTTATAAACAGATGAATTATTGGGTAGATTTGACATTGCTCTACCTGGTGTTGGAAAACTAATGTTTTATTATGATCATGTTCCAATTATGTTGTTGTTTAATTATTGTTCATGCTAAGATCATATTGTTAATTGGAACATGGAGAACCATCCGGGAAAACAGTGCTACCATAAGGGTGGAATGGGACGCCCTTGGCCAAGTAATTAGGAAAGCTAGGGAGAGATTACCTTACCCGGAAGGGGCAAGCGGGGAGGCATCGTTGTTAGAGTATAGGGAGGTCCTCGAGTCGAACTGTCTGTAAAGCTTTTCGGATGAGGGATGTTTATGCTTCCTTCTTCCTGAATCTGTAGCGGGTTTTCTTGAACTAGTGGAACTTTGGAAAGGCCTCGTAGTGCTACCCTGCCGCGCTTCCTTGATAGAGGTGAATGGGGTCCGTAGAACCCCGTGGCAAATGGGTAACACGACTTGTGGGTAAAGATGTGCAACCTCTACGGAGTGTAAACTGGTATATTAGTCGTGCTCACGGTCATGAGCGGCTCAGACACTCACATGATTAACTTATGGAATTAAACTCAATTTGTAATTTGCATTGCATTGCGGGTGTTGTTATTAATCTTGATCTCTTATTTAATTGGGTTGGTATCTACTTATACCTAGTAACTGCTAATAAAATTTTGACCAACTTTAAAAGTAATGCTCAGCTTTAATCATCGTCTTTGGTAAGCCTTACACTTCACATGAGCTCCCACCTTTGGTGAGTTCATGCACATTATGACATTATTCCCCACAACTGTAACACCCGGTTTTAAAAGACAAAGCCAGGTGCATCTCATACATGCGCCAAAGAAGACAACATATATAATAACAGAGTGTATAGAGATAAATGTCATAAACATCAGAGTACATATTACATAGCGGAAGACTTACAAAAATAATAAAAGATAAATATAACACGAACTAAGGATCGTCGGCGCCAATGTCGACCGAGAAACGCCACCTAGATCAGACCAAATTCCTCGATACTTGACTCCACTTGAAACCACCTGCTCTTCTCCTGTGGGGGGGTGTGAGACAGCAAGAGTGAGCTCACATACGATCATAGCTCAACAAGTCGTGGGGAATAATGTGGCATGAACTCACCAAAGGTGGGAGTTCATGTAGTGTAAGGCTGATCAATAAAATAAAGGCTGAGGCTGAGCATTGCTTTTATAAGTTGGTCAAAATTTTATTAGCAGTTACTAAGTGTAAGTAAATACCGAACCATAGTAATAATAAGTAAAAGTAATAATAAAATAATCCCAAATGCAATGACATGACAGGTTAGGTTTAAGTTCCATAATTAATCATGTGAGGGTCCGAGCCGCTCTTGACCGTGAGCACGGCTAGTATACCAGTTTTACACTCTGCAGAGGTTGCGCATCTTTACCCACAAGTCATGTTACCCATCTGCCAAGAGATGGCCAATCCCATACACCTCTACCGAGGAGGCGAGGCAGGGTAACACTACGAGGCCTTTACAAAGTTCCACTAGCTTCAGACTACCCGCTACAGTTTATGGGAAGATCCAGTAAAGGGTTCCTGGCTGATAGCCATCGCAGCAAAATCAACCAGGGACCTCCCCGCACTGACCTCTCCCCTACTGCCCTTGCCCCTTTCGGGTAAGGTAGCCCTCCCCTAGCTTTCCTAGTTAATCAGCCAAGGGCGTCCCATTCCACCCTTGTGGTAGCACTGTTTTCCCGGGTGGTCGCTCCATGTTCCCATTAACATAATGATCTTAACATGAACAAGGAATAATAAAACAGATAACAATAAACAATATAACAATGAGTGATGAATATCTCTATACCCAAATCCACATAAAGCAATAGCATGTACTACCCAAAACTTTAGTAGTAAAATCAGTGGTGAAGCAAGGTATAAAGATAGTCAAAATCTAGGGTATCCTATTGGGTCCCAGCAAAATTATCCTATGCAGATCGTTATGAATAATAAGAACATGAATAGGTAAAAGAAGTGATCAAGGGCACAACTTGCCTGGCACTTGAGATTCCAGGTACCAACTTGCTTTTCAGATGACACGTGTCCTCGCGCTAGACGTAGCAATACAAGCAAACATGGTATATACAAAATTAACATCACACCAAACATAATAATATACTGCATAATAATGATCTACACGTTTCTACGAGACTAACGCAACTTGAACGAATCAAATCGGAGTTAAAACGGAGGAGATACGAATTTCCTAAGGTTTAATGTGATTAAAATAGGATTAAATGATTATTTAATTTTCTAACCGAGTTCATGTCAAAACAGTGATACTAAATGATAAAGAATATTATTATAAAATTTTAGAAACTGGAATGGTTCAATTTGGACCAAAAATGGAATTTCTATGAATTTTACAAGTTTCTAGATTTGTTTTTGTATTAAGAATGAATTTCTAATATTAATTTCTCTGTTTAAATACTCTCTGGACTGGGCCTCAAATACGCCGAAGCGCAGGGGGTTCGGGGTAATATTCTGCAGACTCAGTGAACACTAGTGTTGGACGGCGGGTTTATTTTATAAAAACGGAGGGGCCTTTCTGCACATCGACACGGCTGAAAGGGTATCTTCGCATCATAGCCGTTAGATCAGCAACCTACGGTCTGGATTAAATCAGGCGCCTGATGAACCGGTACGCGAATAGGACCGTCGATCGGGCAATCAATGGTCACGATTCAACGTACGAAGAGGTATGCCCGATTCCAATCGGAAGCGTAGGCCGAAGATCCAACGGTTCTGCCTTACTGGAACATATCCTCCGCTCCTGTCCTAATCTCGGCCCTCCAACGATGATCTAACGGTCCGAAGACCTTCATCTACCTCCAGGTTGCGCGGACGGCGGCGCGCACCCAACGGCGACGGAGAAGTCCGGCAACGCGCCATACGCTGAACCCCCACCTGATTCACGCACCCGACTCGGTCACCATGAGCACACGCCTACTACGAATCACGAGGCCGACCCATATTCTTGAAACAATGCGCCCAGACCCCTGCCCACGGCGGACGCCCGATTCACGGCGGCGCCATTACCCCGGAACCGGATCCCATCACCCAATGCCCGAAGCTCAAATCTACTAGGTGCAACACCATCACAGGGCCGACGCGAATATAGAGCGGGCATACTCACCGGTCACGAGGGCGAAGAGAACTGCGCCCACGGTGCCGCGCAATCCACACACGCCGATGACGAATTGTTGCCTCCCTGCTCGCCGACTCGGTCCGCAAATGGGCTGGTCTCCTTCGCGGCAACCCGGCGGAGGTCTTCAAGTCGATTCTCGGCACTGGACAGCGACGGGGAACGCAATCGCGACGGCAGCGGCGGGTTCCTCTTCTCTCGACGAGCGCACGGTGCACTGGCGGCTGGAGCTAAACGGCGGAAAGAAGGGGGAAGAAGAAGACTCGGTCCCATCCTTTATAAGCGCGCGGGCGACGGACTTGAGCTCAACGTCCATGGCCGCGAACATCGCGATGGCACCCGCGGAGCTCGACATTCGGTTGAAGACGAGCGCCCCCGACGGATGCGGCCTTCAGTTGCGGGGATGAAGATTCTGACCCAGGGCCCCCACCTGTCATCCAATGCCCGGAAGCACACATGCACACAGGCAATGATGGCGCGCGGGCCCGCATGGCAGCGTAAATAGCACAAGCGCAGCAGCAGGGAGTTGGGCCGAGCGCGGTAATCTTGGGCTGGCGCAGGATAGAATTCGCGAAGTGGGCCGAACGCAGGAAACTGGGAATTGGGCCAAAAGGGAGGCAGACGGCCCATGAAGCTTTTATTCTTTTCTCTCTTTTTTTTTTCTTTCTATTTTCTTTTTCCAAGTCCAATTCGAATTTGAATCTTACATTCAAACATTCTGCAAATTTTATCCTCTAATCATCTTGTGCAATGAAAATACCAATTTTTGGAATATAATTATTGGTATTATTTATATCACCTTTCTCTCTTTCTTATTTTTAGACCCTACTTTCAAACTTAGGGTATTAATTCCACTCCTAGTGTTTATTATCTTATTATCCTTATTATTATTACTTTTTTTTTTTATTATTATTTTATTTAATGCACAAACATATAAACTCCAACATGATGCATTTTTTTATCATTTGTTGTCATTTGTTTTAATTAATTCCTCTTAATTATATGTATGCTCTTTTTATGATGCAAATATGGCACATAAAATAAGAATATCAACTATATACACATTGTATTCATCTTTGGGTATTACAAACCCTACCCCCCTTAAAAAGAATCTCGTCCTCGAGATTTAAGAAGATCTAGGGAAAAGGTGGGGAAAATCTATACGAAGCTCTTCTTCTCTTTCCCAAGTTGCTTCATCTTCACTGTGGTGGCTCCATTGAACTTTGCACATCTTTATGACCTTATTCCTTGTAACTCGAGTCAAGGTATCCAACATCTTGTTGGGGTACTCAGCATAAGTCAAATCCTCTTGAATACTAAAGTCCTCCATTGGTAACTGTTCCTCAGGGACACGGAGACACTTCTTAAGTTGAGATACATGAAATACATTAGGCACATCAGATAGATTATCAGGTAGCTCAAGTTGATAGGCCATCTCTCCAACTTGCCTAAAAACTCAGAATGGTCCAATATAGCGAGGGGACAATTTGCGCTTAACTTTAAATCTCCTCAATCCACGAAGCGGTGACACCTTGAGGTACACACAATTTCTTTCCTCAAATTCCAGTGGTCTTCTTGTACTTTCCGCGTAGCTCTTTTGTTTGGTCTGAGCTACCTTCAAATTCTCTCGGATTATACGGACTTGTTCTTCTACTTCTTGAATTAGCTCAGGTCCAAATGATTGTCTTTCCTCTAGTCTGGTCCAAAAATAGAGGAGTCCTGCACTTCCTACCATATAGAGCCTCGAACGGTGACATCTTCAGACTGGCCTAGTAATTATTATTTGAGAACTCAGCACAAGGCAAACTCTTATCCCAACTACTACCATGCTGAAGGGCACAAGCTCTCAACATGTATTTCTATACTTGATTAGTCCTTTCAGTTTGTCCATCAGTCTGTAGTAGGCCAAACAAAAATTCAACTTCGCATCCATATTACCATGAAAACTTATCCGAAATCTGGGGGTAAACTGTGATCCTTTATCCAAAATGATTTTCTTCGGTACACCATGTAGGGACACAATCCAAGCCATATATACTCTACCAATTGAGATCCCTTATGAGTAGTCTTGAGCAAGATGAAATGAGCCACTTTGATCAGTCTATCCACAATAACTCATATAGAATCTCATCCTCTCTGGGTGTGAGGCAATCCAGTGATGAAATCCATACCAATCTCTTCCCACTTCCATTCGGGTATCTTTAATGGGTATAGTAGTCCAGCTGGTCTCTGGTGTTCAGCCTTAACTCTTTGACACGCATCGCACATAGCCACATGTGTAGCCACATCTCTCTTCAATCCATATCACAAGTATTTCTGCTTCAAATCCCGATACACCTTGGTACTACCAGGATGAATAGAATAATCCAAGTTATGGGCTTCCTTTAATATAGTCACACGAAGGCTTTCAATCTCTGGAACACATATCCGATCCTTGAACCATACGGTGCCTTGCTCATCTTCCGTAAATTCCGAAACTCGATCTTCAGTAATCAGATCCTTAATCTCTTGTATCTTAGCATCACCAATTTGTCCTTTGCGGATCTCTTGTTCCAAGGTAGGTTCCACATCAATAATAACTCCTTTAGTGTGAGTAACTATCCCCAGGTTAAGTCTCCTGAAATTCTCAACAATCTCATCGAGTAGCTGGGCAACAACAGCTAAATGAACATGCTCCTTTCGACTCAAGGCATCTGTAACCAAATTTGCCTTGCCCGGGTGATAGTGAATTTCCAAATCATAATCCTTAATAAGCTCCAACCAACGGTGTTGCCTAAGGTTGAGATCCTTCTGAGTGAATATATACTTCCAACTCTTATGATCCGTATATACTTGGCACTTCTCGTCCCACTTGAATTCTCTTTCCTTCACCAAAAGCGAAGTCATAGGTTTGGCAATCTTAGAAAATCCTTCAATAAATCTCCAATAATATCCTGCAAGTCCCAAGAAACTCCGAACCTCAGTAACTGTAGTGGGCACTCTCCACTCCATAATCTCCTTCACTTTAGCAGGATCCACTGCTATTCCTCCATTAGAAATAATATGACCAAGAAATGGCACTTCGCCAATCCAAAACTCGCACTTGCTGAACTTAGCATAGAGTTGATTATCTCGAAGCTTCTGTAGCACCAACCTTAGATGTTCTTCATGGTCACTCTCATTCTTAGAATAGATAAGAATATCGTCGATGAACACTACGACGAATCTGTCCAAATACTCCAAAAACATCTTATTCATCAAATCCATAAAATAAGTTGGTGCATTAGTTAATCCAAACGACATAACGATGAACTCATATAATCCATATCGAGTCGAGAAAGCCGTCTTAGGAATATCTGATGGTCTAATCTTCATTTGGTGATAACTAGTCTGGTGGCAGTAGTTACTGCAATTCCAACTTCAAATCTTTCTCCTTTGGAACTGGTGAGTTCTACGGTTCCCTTAGCGCAGTGTATAAACCACCATTGCCTTTCTTAACCATGACATACCAAGGATCAAGTCTATACTGCTCTCTTCTAACAGTATAGGGGTAGTCCATCTGGGTTAGAAATACAGGGTAAGAAAGAAAGAATTGTAGACAAGGCGAGTAATTATGAGGAATGTTACTGCGGGGGACTTATTAGCTAAGTAGATTAGTGTGTCACCTACTAAAGCTAATACAATACCTTATAGTGGTACATGCTAAAATGCCCATCTATACTATTTCAATCAATCAAAGAAGCAAATCAGGCACTGATCATCAGAACAATCAACCAACATTTTTAATAGAGAAAATAGTTTTGATTTGGTCTTAGGCCTCCTATCTCTTAAATTGTCATAGGGGTAGGGATTCCAAGGTGTGAAATCCATCTTGTCTTAGAGTAGAAAAGATAAGAATGATCAGAGTGGAACAGTAGAAGGTGAGACAAGATCTAGATGAGATGAGCATAGAATGAGTCAGAGTAAGGTAAGTAGGAGAGGGTTTGTTCATTTCTATCTAGGTTTCGTCCTACAGTCAACATTTCCTCTGATACCACTTCTGTAACACCCGGTTTTAAAAGACAAAGCCAGGTGCATCTCATACATGCGCCAAAGAAGACAACATATATAATAACAGAGTGTATAGAGATAAATGTCATAAACATCAGAGTACATATTACATAGCGGAAGACTTACAAAAATAATAAAAGATAAATATAACACGAACTAAGGATCGTCGGCGCCAATGTCGACCGAGAAACGCCACCTAGATCAGACCAAATTCCTCGATACTTGACTCCACTTGAAACCACCTGCTCTTCTCCTGTGGGGGGGTGTGAGACAGCAAGAGTGAGCTCACATACGATCATAGCTCAACAAGTCGTGGGGAATAATGTGGCATGAACTCACCAAAGGTGGGAGTTCATGTAGTGTAAGGCTGATCAATAAAATAAAGGCTGAGGCTGAGCATTGCTTTTATAAGTTGGTCAAAATTTTATTAGCAGTTACTAAGTGTAAGTAAATACCGAACCATAGTAATAATAAGTAAAAGTAATAATAAAATAATCCCAAATGCAATGACATGACAGGTTAGGTTTAAGTTCCATAATTAATCATGTGAGGGTCCGAGCCGCTCTTGACCGTGAGCACGGCTAGTATACCAGTTTTACACTCTGCAGAGGTTGCGCATCTTTACCCACAAGTCATGTTACCCATCTGCCAAGAGATGGCCAATCCCATACACCTCTACCGAGGAGGCGAGGCAGGGTAACACTACGAGGCCTTTACAAAGTTCCACTAGCTTCAGACTACCCGCTACAGTTTATGGGAAGATCCAGTAAAGGGTTCCTGGCTGATAGCCATCGCAGCAAAATCAACCAGGGACCTCCCCGCACTGACCTCTCCCCTACTGCCCTTGCCCCTTTCGGGTAAGGTAGCCCTCCCCTAGCTTTCCTAGTTAATCAGCCAAGGGCGTCCCATTCCACCCTTGTGGTAGCACTGTTTTCCCGGGTGGTCGCTCCATGTTCCCATTAACATAATGATCTTAACATGAACAAGGAATAATAAAACAGATAACAATAAACAATATAACAATGAGTGATGAATATCTCTATACCCAAATCCACATAAAGCAATAGCATGTACTACCCAAAACTTTAGTAGTAAAATCAGTGGTGAAGCAAGGTATAAAGATAGTCAAAATCTAGGGTATCCTATTGGGTCCCAGCAAAATTATCCTATGCAGATCGTTATGAATAATAAGAACATGAATAGGTAAAAGAAGTGATCAAGGGCACAACTTGCCTGGCACTTGAGATTCCAGGTACCAACTTGCTTTTCAGATGACACGTGTCCTCGCGCTAGACGTAGCAATACAAGCAAACATGGTATATACAAAATTAACATCACACCAAACATAATAATATACTGCATAATAATGATCTACACGTTTCTACGAGACTAACGCAACTTGAACGAATCAAATCGGAGTTAAAACGGAGGAGATACGAATTTCCTAAGGTTTAATGTGATTAAAATAGGATTAAATGATTATTTAATTTTCTAACCGAGTTCATGTCAAAACAGTGATACTAAATGATAAAGAATATTATTATAAAATTTTAGAAACTGGAATGGTTCAATTTGGACCAAAAATGGAATTTCTATGAATTTTACAAGTTTCTAGATTTGTTTTTGTATTAAGAATGAATTTCTAATATTAATTTCTCTGTTTAAATACTCTCTGGACTGGGCCTCAAATACGCCGAAGCGCAGGGGGTTCGGGGTAATATTCTGCAGACTCAGTGAACACTAGTGTTGGACGGCGGGTTTATTTTATAAAAACGGAGGGGCCTTTCTGCACATCGACACGGCTGAAAGGGTATCTTCGCATCATAGCCGTTAGATCAGCAACCTACGGTCTGGATTAAATCAGGCGCCTGATGAACCGGTACGCGAATAGGACCGTCGATCGGGCAATCAATGGTCACGATTCAACGTACGAAGAGGTATGCCCGATTCCAATCGGAAGCGTAGGCCGAAGATCCAACGGTTCTGCCTTACTGGAACATATCCTCCGCTCCTGTCCTAATCTCGGCCCTCCAACGATGATCTAACGGTCCGAAGACCTTCATCTACCTCCAGGTTGCGCGGACGGCGGCGCGCACCCAACGGCGACGGAGAAGTCCGGCAACGCGCCATACGCTGAACCCCCACCTGATTCACGCACCCGACTCGGTCACCATGAGCACACGCCTACTACGAATCACGAGGCCGACCCATATTCTTGAAACAATGCGCCCAGACCCCTGCCCACGGCGGACGCCCGATTCACGGCGGCGCCATTACCCCGGAACCGGATCCCATCACCCAATGCCCGAAGCTCAAATCTACTAGGTGCAACACCATCACAGGGCCGACGCGAATATAGAGCGGGCATACTCACCGGTCACGAGGGCGAAGAGAACTGCGCCCACGGTGCCGCGCAATCCACACACGCCGATGACGAATTGTTGCCTCCCTGCTCGCCGACTCGGTCCGCAAATGGGCTGGTCTCCTTCGCGGCAACCCGGCGGAGGTCTTCAAGTCGATTCTCGGCACTGGACAGCGACGGGGAACGCAATCGCGACGGCAGCGGCGGGTTCCTCTTCTCTCGACGAGCGCACGGTGCACTGGCGGCTGGAGCTAAACGGCGGAAAGAAGGGGGAAGAAGAAGACTCGGTCCCATCCTTTATAAGCGCGCGGGCGACGGACTTGAGCTCAACGTCCATGGCCGCGAACATCGCGATGGCACCCGCGGAGCTCGACATTCGGTTGAAGACGAGCGCCCCCGACGGATGCGGCCTTCAGTTGCGGGGATGAAGATTCTGACCCAGGGCCCCCACCTGTCATCCAATGCCCGGAAGCACACATGCACACAGGCAATGATGGCGCGCGGGCCCGCATGGCAGCGTAAATAGCACAAGCGCAGCAGCAGGGAGTTGGGCCGAGCGCGGTAATCTTGGGCTGGCGCAGGATAGAATTCGCGAAGTGGGCCGAACGCAGGAAACTGGGAATTGGGCCAAAAGGGAGGCAGACGGCCCATGAAGCTTTTATTCTTTTCTCTCTTTTTTTTTTCTTTCTATTTTCTTTTTCCAAGTCCAATTCGAATTTGAATCTTACATTCAAACATTCTGCAAATTTTATCCTCTAATCATCTTGTGCAATGAAAATACCAATTTTTGGAATATAATTATTGGTATTATTTATATCACCTTTCTCTCTTTCTTATTTTTAGACCCTACTTTCAAACTTAGGGTATTAATTCCACTCCTAGTGTTTATTATCTTATTATCCTTATTATTATTACTTTTTTTTTTATTATTATTTTATTTAATGCACAAACATATAAACTCCAACGTGATGCATTTTTTTATCATTTGTTGTCATTTATTTTAATTAATTCCTCTTAATTATATGTATGCTCTTTTTATGATGCAAATATGGCACATAAAATAAGAATATCAACTATATACACATTGTATTCATCTTTGGGTATTACAACAACTTATTGAGCAATGAACGTATTTGAGCTCACCCTTGCTATACTCACACCCCTAGGTCAAGAACAGGTACCACTAGATGAGGCGCGTGAAGGATGTTGTGTTGAGTTCGTGAGTGGTCTAGGCCGTCGTCTCCCAGTCAACTTTGGTTGCTAGATCATTGTCTTCATATGATGTAATTATTTAATTATTTTGTACAGAACTCTGTTATATATTAATGTTGTGACATTTTTTTCAGTACCACGAGTCATCATATGTGTAAGACTTGATCCTAGCACACTTGGTGATTACCTCGCGCCCGGGTTTTGGTACCCCTAAAATCTGGGTGTGACACAGACAGAGTGGGGGGGAGCGGGTGCGATGCTAGGTTGGCTAGATGGGCCAAAAGGCCAAGTGGGAAGGGGGTCCGAACTTCTTTTGCTTTTCTTTTAAAATCAGAATATTTATTATTTTTTTATTTTTGTTTTCTCTATTGAATTCAAATCCAACCAAACTACAAATTCAAATTTGAATATTTCAAACATGTGCATCAAACAATGACCAAATTCTAGGCTCAGCATGATGCAACAATTCATGTCTCCCCTAGCGTTTAACCTACTAAAGTAATAATACATATCCCAAATTAATAAACAAATTTCTACTAAAAGCAAGAGAAAAGAAATCTATAGAGAGGAAAAAAGAGGCAACACCTGATTTTGGTAGATATTAGAGAAGAAATTTTATAGCCCCAAATTCAGGGTGTTACAAACCTATCCTCGTAAAAAGAATCTCGCCCTCGAGATCCAGGGTTGGCTAGCATCGGGATACTTGGCTTTCAGATCATCCTCTCTTTCCTAGGTTGCTTCTTCCTCTGAATGGTGGCCCCATTTGACTTTGCACATTCTGATGGTGCTTCTTCGAGTGACTCTTCCAACTGTCTCCAGAATCTGAGTTGACTTCTCAATATATGTCAGGTCTTCTTGGACTTTGAGATCTTCAGTTGGCAATTGCTCTTCTGGCACCCGCAAACACTTCTTCAGTTGAGACACATGGAAAACAACATGCTCTGCAGATAGACTTTCTGGTAGGCGATTTCATGGGCTTCCTTGAGGATCAGCTCCCAAATCGACTTGATGTCGGGAACACACAGCCTATCTTTGAACTATACCACGCCTCCTGCGTCCTCCCGGAAGTCTTTGCCTTTTTCGTTTAGGATCAGCTATCGAATCTCATTAATCTTCTCATCATTTTTCTGCCCATCCTTTATATCTCATTCTAGAGTGGGTTCCAGCTCAACTATCACTCCCTGCATATCGTTTAGAAATCTGAGACTCAGCCTGTCAAATTCCTTTGCTAGCTCATATGGCATCGGGCGAACGACCATCATGTTGACTTGGCTCTTTCTACTCAAAGCATATGGAACCACATTAGATTTGCTTGGGTGATAGTGTATCTCTAGCTCATAAACCTTGATCAACTCTATCCATCTCTGCTGCCTCATGTTGAGCTATGACTAGGTGAATATATACTTAAGACTCTTGTGGTTCGTGTAAACATCACACTTCTGCCCATATAAATAGTGCCTCTAGGTCTTCAATGCATCAACCACTGCTGCCAATTCTAGCTGTCGGGATGAGTATGCCACTGCTCTCCCTTCTTGCATTAGCACACATCCTAGACTAGTGTAAGAAGCATCGCAATACTCTAAGAATGTCTTGTGAACATCAAGTAGGATCAACACAGGTGTTGTAGTCGACTTCTTTTTCAACGCTTCAAAGGACTCGCACTCTGGGGTCCACTTGAACTCAACATTCTTTGCCAGCAAGGCTATCATTGGTCTAGCAATCTCAATGAAACGCCGATAGTATCCAGCCATTCCAATGAAACTATTGATTCCACGGACATCTCTCGGTGCTTTCTAGTCCAAAATATCTGCCACCTTTTTCAAATCCACAGCTAATCCGTCTTGGTTTATGATATGAACCAAGAACAGGACTTAGCTTATCCACAACTCACATTTGCTCAGCTTGGCATACAACTGATGCTCCCATAACCGTTGCAATACCATCTTCAAATGCTCATTGTGCTCTTCCTCATTCTATGAATATATGAGGATATCATCGATAAACACCATTACGAATTTGTCCAGATAGTCCATGAACACACTATTCATCAAGTACATAAAAAAAGCGGGTGCATTCATCAACCCGAAGGACATGACTATATACTCATATAGCCCATACTTTGTGTTGAATGCAGTCTTCAGTATGTCCGAAGGCTGGATCCTGAGCTGATAGTAACCTGACCTCAGATCTATCTTTGAGAACACACCAGCTCCTCTTAACTGATCAAATAGGTCCTTTATCCTTGGCAAAGGGTAATTGTTCTTGATGGTGACTTTATTCAGAGCTCTGTAATCTATGCACATTCTCTTGGTCCCATCTTTCTTCTCCACAAACAGAACTGGAGCGGCCCAAGGCAAAGTAATGGGTCCAATGTAACCTTTCTCTAACAGCTCATCGATCTGCTTCTTGAGTTCCACCAATTCTGGTCTAGACACTCTATAATCTCTCTTAGAAATAGGGATGGTGCCAAGTTCAAGATCTATGGCAAACTCGACTTTACACTTGGGTGACATGCCTGGTAACTCCTCAGAAAACACGTCGAGGAACTCCGACACTACTCTGATGGCCTCA
The DNA here is from genome assembly GCA_029449295.1 of Zea luxurians. NCBI lineage: Eukaryota > Viridiplantae > Streptophyta > Magnoliopsida > Poales > Poaceae > Zea > Zea luxurians. The sequence goes on from JAOPSE010000014.1 coordinate 25,654,363, forward strand.
AGTGGATTGGCCTCTTGACCATCTATGGACATATGGTGACAGGCTCCTTCCTCTAGATTAGGCATGATTAGTTCAGTTACCATCTCTTCCCTGGATGGGGACACAAACTTCACTATCCTCTTGTCATAGCTGACGATTACTTGGTTCTTGTGTAGCCAATTCATCCCTAGGATGACATCTATCCCTTGAGTACCCATTACTACTAGGTTAGTGGGGAAATCTATCCCTCTTATTTCAATCCTTAGATTTGAGCACTTCTTATCTGATTGAACTTTTCCCCCAACTGAATGAACCCTTAGAGGTGGAATCATTGGTTTTACGGGGATGTTATGTGCTTCTATCCATATGTAGTAACAAAAGAATGCATGGCACCAATATAAAATAGTACTTTTGCTGGATGGGATTCGACTGGAAACATACCTACTGCCACATCTGGTGCATCTTGGATTGCTTCAACCTCCAAGTGGTTCACCTTTCCATGGTTGTAGGCCTGGCCATGACCTCCTGGTGCCTGCTGCGGTGGTGCTTGTCTTGTTGGGGTGTTGGAAACTAACTACTGAGCTGCTTTCCTCGGGCATTGCATCGCCTAGTGGCCTTGCTCTCCAAAGTGGAAGCATCCTCGGCCTACTCCTTGTATTGGGGTTGTGTAGCTATTCTGATTGGTTGCTGGGGCAGGAAGGCGAGGTGCCTGACTGCTCTACCTATGATACTCGTTTCCTCCCAGTTGGTTGTGCTAGCGGTACTGCTGCTGCTGTTGAGGGAACTTCCTCTAGAATTGCTGCTGATGTGGACGCTGGTTTTGGTGTTGGTATCCCTGAGCATGACTTTGCTTAAACTGTTGGGGTGGATTGCCTAAGAAATGGGGATGGATGCTGCTCTCGACCTGCGGTCCACCAATCTTGCGCTTTCCGTCTTCCATCTCTCAGTGCTTCCTCTTAGTCATTATTGCTCTATCAATCAGATGTTGGAAGGTAGGGAATGTATGGTTCATCAAATGGTAGTGCAGGAGGTCAACCAAACCTCTCAAAAACCTGTACTGGCTCTTTGCATTAGTGTTGACATCTTCAGGTGGATAGCGAGATAGTTGCAGAAATTTGTCCCTATACTCACTGATAGACAGGGGTCCTTGCTTTAGTGCCAGAAATTCCTCCTTCCTTACTATCATTGGGCCCTCCGGGACGTGGTACCAGCGAAAGTTGTCTCTGAACTCCTCCCAGGTGATAGCTTTAGGGTCGGCATGGGTGGCAAGGTAGGACTCCCACCAGGACTGAGCTGCTCCCCTTAACAGACAGGGACCATACAAAACCTTCTCTCTATTGTCGCATTGGGCGGTGTGCAGCTCACGCTCCGCTGTGCGCAGCCAGTCTTCGGCATCCATGGGGTCTGCAAGGTGGGCAAACATAGTGGGATGACCCCTCATGAACTCTGTGTGCTTGTATCTTGGCATCTGCACTTGCGGTTGAGGCTAAGGTTGTTGTTGAGTTTGCTGCATGGCTGCTAAGGTCTGCCCGATGGCTTGCACTGCTAGGGTCTGCATAAAGAACAAATGCTCCCCTGACATTGGGGGTGGTGGTGGAGGCAACTACAGTCTTTCAGCATAAGAAAAGGTACATAGAGGTCTTCATAATACTAAGCAAACGAGCATCTTCACTAAATCTCAACACAGCCAAACATAACTTCTCAGATAAAGAGGAAAGTGGAAGTAAAAGGTTGTCCAACTAAATGACTAACTTTATTAACATTAATAACTACACCAAATTGCAGGGGACACCCACATTTTGGTGGCAATTATTACAAAGATTCAAATCCATCATAAGTTCACCACGACAAACATAGAAATACATGATAAGCAAACTACCCTAACTAACTACGACTGACTAAGATTAAGACATCTAACTTAAACATTTATTACAAACTCCGACACTAGTGATCTAGGGCTCCAAGTCTATCTTGGTCCTGTAGTCAGGGGTGCCATAAGCATGATGACCATGGGGCGGTGAGCGGTAAGGGTGCTGAGTCCCAACCGGTGCGGGGGAACCATCCTCCTGATGGCGGCACTCCGCGCGCTTAGCACGCAGTTCAATGATCTCCGAACGATCCTTGCCTAACTCGTCCAACTCGTCAAGGGTGTGGTCTAGCTCGGTGTTGAGCATGGCAAACAGGTTAATCATGCTGCTCAACCTAGGATTGCCCTCACCAACAGATATGACAATCACACTCCTGGTACTGTCGGTCAAACAACGGAGGTAGTACTTTAGGTCGAGACCGTTAGCCACTCCACTGAACAATGAACAATATTACGAAAGTGCACGTCGTGTAGCATCCTACATGGCTACCTCAGCAGTATCCAGCTCAATGATAGTATAATGCTCTGAGTAGGCCTCTGCACCCCAAAGATCATCATCTGGATGGCGCACCAGGCAATTAGCCTCCCATTGGTCCGGGTATAACCCATGACTGTGCTGGTAGACTACACAGCGGTACTCGATTGACCAAGTGTGTCGGTCGAAGGCCCGATGCAGCAATGTGTTGAGAGCGTCATGGAAATGACAACCGTGAGTGGCGTCACAAGTGATGGGTTGGGTGACCCATCCTTCCGGCTCCTGCTCCTCTGAAGGCTCCTTGTTGTGGCTCGAACTGCCACCGTCGTCGTCTTCGTCGAGATCTCCTCTAGCAGCTGGGTTCCCTTTGGTGGTGTAGGGGGCACCTCTAGCCGGGGCATAGAGGAGGGATGCCTTTTAGACTCCACCTCGTGCTGAGGCGAGGGGGAAGAGTCCTACTGCTCCCTCTCCTGACGTCGTCATTCCTGCTCCTCGCGTAGGCGGTGGTGCAGTCTCTCCAGGTGACTCGACTGTCCAGACACCGTGCGGCGAAGTGGACGCTCCACAAGGTGAGAGAGCAGGAAAGGGATCACCGACTTACGTGCGGTGCACCAAAGACTGGCCATCTACAAAATATGTCATAAGCATAAGAGTAAGAACAGAACTATATGACCAACAAGTAAACCATAAGCGGAAATATTTTTTTGCAAGGTGAGTATATATGTAGTAGTATAACATATAATTGGTCAAGATGACCATCTTTTGAAGTAACACCAAAGGTCAAGGTGAGAATGAGGGTCTATAGTCCTTAAAACGACCATTCTAGTCTAGGTTACCGGTCCTACAGTTAGCAAGGTTTTGATACCACTTATGTCACACTAGCTTTTGGAAGGTAAACCGAATGCGAACCATGTACGTGCCAGGATCAAAAACTCACGTACACAACGATTACATAATTGGACATCATCACACATTGCTAAAAAATAATAGCGAAATAGGTACTTTATTACATCACGATGTCCAAAACATCCATAGAGTCATTAACTAAAGTTATAATCAAAGTGTTGAACGAAACGCAGTACGATAATGCCTTCACAGGCAGCTGGGGTTTGCCACTAATCTATTCTAGAACTTGTTGAAGCCCTGGAACTCCTGAAAGTCTTCCATGTTGGCTAAATCTTTTCCTGAGCACTGATTGCAATGGGGACAACCTGGGGTTTTGTCTTTTTAAGCAAGGGTGAGTACACATCAACGTACTCAGCAAATGTCTCATTTGGCTAAAGTGGGCAAGCTATATGTGGGGTTAAACGTACGCAGCAAATGTTTGTAGAAAGCTGACTTGATAAGCTTTCTCACCATGTATAGCATCCCTAATGAAACTTCATAGAATGATGTAGTTTAATACAGAAACTTGGTCATCAAGCAGACTATTGACCTTCTGACCAGTCAGAACTAAAGTAGGTCGGCCGCCTTGCTGAGAGATCCGATTAAGTCAACCTTAGAAGCATTAGAAATTAGACTGCAAGATGTTTCCAAAATGTACTTATGGGCCTTCATAGCTTTTGGGAATCAAAAGATATGACTGTTTCTTCTGGATGGTTCTTTTGCGTTGGACTAACTCGAACATAGATCTTCTCTCAAATTCGCCCTTGATATGTTTTGTCCTTCCTCTTTGGTGAACCTAAGAAATATCAACATTCATGACTTAGGTAGCATAATGTTCTCATTAGTGTTTAATTGAAATTCATAAAGTAGCGTGTGCACCTCTCGTTGTATCTTTTTCACTCGGCTTTGAGTGATAGGTCCAGTAGGAATGGTCGGCAAGGTTGACGATATTGGTATGGTCACAACAGTTCTTCACCATGCTATTTTGAGCTTAATTATGTATTTTGGTGTTCAAGATGTAAAACATTATCCCTGGACCTCACAACTCCTTGTGCAAATGATGCATATGTTTAAGGGGAGGATATGCTACAACTTGACCCTTTGAGACTAATATGTTTGCTTAAGTGATTTTGGTGTAGTCTCAAAGGTGAATTGGAAGGGAAATAGTGGACTTGATCAATGAAATAGGCTTCCACTGCAAAACAACATCATTGTACCATGTTCAAGTTGCCCTTGCTATTCATTGCCTTCTTGCTCTTAATTTGCAATTTTTTGGTGAGGCAACAAAGTTTTAAGGCCACTAGTTTCTCCATTTTGGTGTTTAATGCCAAAGTGGGAGAAATTAGGGACAAAGCAACTGGATCTACCACCACGTGTGAATTTCAAAAGAATTTCAAAAAAACATATTGTGTTTAGTACTTGTCTTTTGATCAAAACCCTCTTTTGCAAACTACTCTCTTGTGGGGAGAAATCTAGGGGGAGCTTTTGGCTTTTGATCAAAACTAGTCTTGAAAAATGTTTTAGTTTGCAAAACTAAAGTGTTTTTGACATAGAAGTAAGAAAATGAATTTGTTTTGCGAAAATAAACCAAGTGGTGGCAAAATGATCCAAATATGCCAAATTCTATACTAATTCTATTGTGTTTGATTTGACTTCAATTTTCAAAACTTGGCTCTTATTTGGTTATAGTACCTTGTAAGTTGCTTTTGATGTGTTGGCATAAATCACCAAAAAGGGGGAGATTGAAAGGGAAATGGTGCCCTTGGGCCATTTCTACCTGTTCTGGTGATTAAATGCTCAACACATTACTATGGACTAACATCTTTTCCTAGAAGCATGAGCACATGTAGTTGTAAAGCAAATTGAGAAATATAAGAAAAACCATTCTTTAGGCTTGAAAATGGGCACACTGAAACATCTATGGATCAAAGTAAAAAAGGTATGCTTCTATCACTTAGTTAATTGTTTTAGGTATTAACCAGGGACCATATGAAGTCAAGCCAAAAAGGAGCAAAAGAAAGTTGGAACGAAAAGGAAGAACTTGGGCTGGTTTGTGTAGCACCGTACTGTCTGGTGCCACCCACCGGACAGTCCGGTGACCGTCCAACCGTACTGGCCACTCTCTAACGGTCAGATGGTGCACAGGACAGTATGGTGCCCACCTAAAACGGAAAGTGACCAATCAGGGATCTATTGATTGTAGCACTATCCAGTGTCTGGTGTGCCACCGGACAGTCTGGTGCACCCAGAGACAGGGAAGGCTGGGAGCTTCCAAATGAAGCTCCAATGGCTCCTAGGTCCCTTGGGGCTATAAAAGGACCTCCTAGGCGCATGGAGTAGTAACCCAAGCATATATTGAGCACACTACAACTCTAAACCTCTGCGACCACATTATTGATGTTGGTCACTTGTTCTCAAATGCTATGAGTCAAGAACAAGACAACACAAATATTAATGGTTAAAGACCTTCGTCCTTCGAAACATTATCTCCCTTAGGATATAATGGTCTTCAGATGAAGGTCATGAAGGGCGTACCTTCATCATCTCAGCATATAATAATGAAAGTAGAAGCATATGAAACATGGGAAATAACATGAATAATCATATGCTATTATCAGAGCATTTTTTATTATATTATCATGAATAAACATGAACGATATCGAATTACATTTATACCTTTAGCTTGACAGAAGGCAAAAGTCCAGGCGTGACGTGCGAGTGAATACAAGTCAGCGTGAACAGTACGGTGTCACTGTTCATCTATTTATAGGCACAGGACACAACCTGTGTAGAATTACATTCATGCCCTTGATGTTTACTATTAACTTAAGGACAATCTATCGAGGACAAAACAACCTTTTCCCCTTTAAGTTGGTTTCATTTTCCATCGCTGAGCCGAAGCTTTTTCACGGGTAGCTTCGGCACTGGCTCATCCTTTTCCCGAATCGTGCTCTTTATATCATGTACAACTTCATCCCATGTCCAAAGGTTCCTGTACATATATTATACTTGGGAAACGTGTTAGTAGTGTTTTTGAGGACCTTCGGAAGACGAAGGCCCCCAACAGTTGATTGGTTAGACAGATATTTGAGCGCGTTATTGAGTTGTGACTCTATCGTTTTGATTCATGTCCTCTCTCTTTTGCGTGTGTGTGTGTTGCTGCTACGTTGTGCTCTTGTGTGTGTCTCTACTCCCCTCCTTACTCTAGATTTGATTGTAATCATTTGTGTAAGGCGTGAGAGACTCCAATTTGTGGAGATTCCTCACAAAAGGATATTGATATAATAAGACAAATTGTGGCACTCAAGTTTGATCTTTTGATCACTTGAGAGAGGTTGAGTGCACCCTTGACCAAAAGAGGTCACCACAATGTGGAGTAGGCATTGACCGAACCATAGTAAAAATCGTTGTGTCTCTTATCCATTTTACTTATTGTGAATACTGTCTTCTTGAGTTCTCTACTCACTTGCAATATTGCTCCTAAGTTTAATACTCATCTTAAAGGAGCAATCAAGTGAAGAGTTCTCCCTTCTTCTCTCTTCTCGTCCTAACTTGGTTTTAGTTCTCACTAACACATATTATAAACCAAGTTTGTGTTGTTTAGAGTTAATTTGATAGGATCACCTATTGACCCCTCGTCTAGGTACTCTCAATCACCCTATGAGAGATGGTGTGATTGAGGAGCCTATGAGAGCCCCTCCTTACAAACAAGTGTGGATTCCAAAACCTAACCACCTTAGGAACACACTTGATACCCTTCCCGACATCTCTAGTGATCCCCTTCCTAGAACTCCTTAGCCACCCAAAAAGAAAGCCCCCTCCCACAAGCAAAATCCACACAAGAGAGAGGTGAGGTTCCATTGTGAGTATTGTGAGAGGGATGGCATCTGGCTGATTTTTGCTTTAGGAGGAAGAGAGATAAGTGGTGGGTTTCTAAGTCGAGTAGGAAGAACATGAACCGCCCTTCTCATGATGTTCATGCTCAGTCTATTCAGAGACATCCTGCGAGGCTTAGAGGTGTTTTGCCTCTTTCTACTAGGCCATAGGTGGAGAGGCCATGTGGTGGTCGTGCCTGGCGGGGTGTTGGTCGTGTGCCATATGGCCAAGGACCCCGTGGCAGTGGTTTTGGTTTTTACTTCCCTAGTAGACCACAGTTTCCTTCTTGTGGTTATTGCTTCCCTTCTAGACTAGGGATGACTGGTGTTTTTCCTAACACTTTATGGGCAGATGTCGCAGTACTTGTATTATCCTCAGTATCCTAACTCTAGTGTTGTGCCATTTGCTCACCCCGTGTCTTTCAATTTGCTTTCTGTTTCGCAACTCCTTGAGGATGACTATGAAGTGCGCTTTAAAAAGCACTTGGCTCAGGTTTTGGATGCCCAGGGGGATCTTGTTTGTCAGATTTCCCCTTTTGGTCGAGTTTTCTATGCTGATTTGTCACATTCTTCTGGCCCTTCTTTGCTGGCAGGATCCTCTTCTTTGATTTGGAAGTGGCATAGGTGACTAGGACACTTGAGCTTTGATTTTTCTCACTACTCTTGGGTGTTCTTCAAGAAGGTGAAGGATGAGGTATTCACTTATGCTCGAGATTCAATTCTTAGGTTGCAAATTTAGTTTCCCAAGAATGCCATGAGAGCTATATGCAGTGACAATGGCACAAAATTCAAAAATACTAATTTTTTGTGCTTCTTTGGGACTTGAGGATCAGTTTTCCTCTCCGTATGTGCCTTAGCAAAATGGGATTGTTGAACGCAATAATCGAACCCTTGTTGAGATGGCCAGGACGATGCTTGATGAGCATAGGACTCCTAGGCATTTTTGGGCTAAAGCGATTCACACTACTTGCCATGTGTTAAACCGCATCTTTCTTCGAGCTTTCTTGAACAAGACTTCTTATGAGTTGTGGTCTAGACGGCCACTCAAGGTTAGTCATTTTAGAGTGTTTGGCTGCAGATTCTTTATGCTCAAACAGGGCAATTCGGACAAATTTGAGTATCGGTGTTCTGATGAGGTTTTCCTAGGTTATGCATTACATTCTTGTGCTTATCGTGTTCTTAACCTGGAGACTAACCGCATTATGGAGACTTGTGAGGTAACTTTCGATGAGATCGCACCATGTCCATCCCCTGTCTTTGAGCCTGCAGGTCTAGATCAGATGGGACATACCATCTTTGTGAAGGAGGAGCATGACGATGCTGATTGGGGTGATACCGAGCCGACTCCACCGGCGTCCCCAGTTGAGTCTGCTTCCACTACTTCGGCTAACGAACCCAATCCCACTACATCCACTACTTGGGGTCTGCTCGAGCTAGCTCCTACTGAGACTAGAGGAGTTGGGGCTGATGTTGAGGGGGAGGCCACCTCTTCGAGGATGGCTCTGCGGCATGTTCAGCCTGATCACCCTCCTCAACAGATGATTGGTGAGATTGATATGCGAGTCACTCACTCCAGGTATCAGCAGATGTCACATTTTGCTCACTTAGTTATGTTGTTTCTTTTGAGCCATGGGATGTTGAATGCGCTTTGTATGATTCTAATTAGGTCAATGTTATGCATGAGGAGGTTGAAAATTTTAAGCGAAATCAGGTTTGGGTTTTGGTGCCGCCTCCTTCAAATTGCCATCCCATAGGTACCAAATGGGTTTTCAAAAACAAAGAGAGTGAGGATGGGCTGGTAGTGAGAAACAACGCGAGGTTGGTTGTGCAAGGGTATTGCCAGAAAGAAGGTATTGACTATGAGGAGACCTTTGCTCTTGTTGCCCATTTAGAGGCCATTAGGATCCTTTTAGCCTTTGCTACTTCAAAGGGTTTTAAGCTTTTTCAAATGGATGTCAAGGGTACCTTTTTGAATGGGTATATAGAGGAAGAGTTCTATGTGAAGTAGCCCCCTGGTTTTGAGAGTCTCAAATTTCCAAACCATGTTTTGAACTCCAAAAGCCTTGTATGGTTTGAAACAAGCCCCTAGAGCCTTGTATAAGTGTTTGAAATCTTTCTTGCTTTGAAAGGGTTTTAAAATGGGCTATGTGGACAAAACTATTTTTCTCCTCAAACATGGCAGTTATACCCTTTTAAACTCCAAAAAGCCTTGTATGATTTGAAACGACTCTTGTTTCCAAGTTTTCAAATCTTATGAGCAGGGAGTTTGAAACGACTCTTTTTTCTCCTCAAACTGTGCGTCAGCCGCTGGCCCTCTATGCTCTCATTGTTGCATGGGTCCCACCGGCCAGTCGCTCTCATGCCTTGCGCCCACGTCATGGTACCATTGACTGGTGGGCCCTCATGCGCAGGGAGCTACATAAAGCAATCTACCTCGCCGTCATGGGGGCTCCATGGTCGACCTCTCCGCGTGAAATTTTATGGCTGCTCCTAACCACTTCAGGCCAACCTTGGCCACATTTGCTAACCCCCTTGGTGCCATGTTGGGATATATACCACACCTTGCGCCGCCTCCAGGGAACCCTAGCACGTAGAGGAAGCAGGCGAAGTCATTGCGGAGGGGGTAGTGACACCGCCATAGTTGTTCCTTGCCTTCAACGATGTTTGGGCTACGTGAATCGGGTTGTGGGAATGTGCGACGTCCCCGGGCAGGTGAATAGGACCTCGTCGTTAGGGATTGGAGCCTGTTCCTGTCGGAATCGCTCGCTAGAGTTAGGATTCACGGTCGACTTGTCGAGTTCCGTGGCCATCGTTATCACTTCTTCCTCTACCATTGAGGTACCCTTCATCTCGTCTACCTTCATCTCTACATTCGTCTGCATAGATCAGACGGTAGGATTAGGTGGCAGTGGGGTTTAATTGCTCGTCGACACAGGGAATCCATTAGCTCCACCGCGAGCTGTGGGTGTGGCTTCGGTGCAAGCCGCATGTGATGATAGCCCTCCCACTCAATTCGCGGTATTGGTGTTTTTGTGTAGTTCCTTTGAATTGCAGGATAGAACATTGGAGGAGTAGAATCGGTGAACTCTGACGAGGTTGCCGCTATGAATGACGGCGATGCGGCCATACTTAGGGTCGGGTAAGGGAGACAATGTGTCTGGCCATTGATCGGCAAATGGATGGACATATTAGATCCTAGATATAGTCCCTCGCGTGCGATCAGAACCCTCCGATCGGGATCCTATGGCTGGAATCAGGACGCTCTTCAATAAAACCGAGGCCGTTGATCCGATCAAGGGAGGTGGAGATTGAGCGATAGGATACTGGTTCGTAAAGTCTAATCTAGGTCGTTGAATGATATCGGATGGCGCTAATGAATTCATACCCCTTCGCCCAGTCCTCTCTGCAAAAGGGTCCTCGACCTTTTAAGTAATCAACCCGTCGTCCAGTGATACCTATAAGGAATTACATTTAAGTCATGGATTTTATAACTTTAACCCTGAGCTTCTGGTAAATGGGACCCGTAGCCGAGGGATTACATAAATCAAGTAAATTAATATAGAAAATGGTTTCTATTATAGGAATAATTGCATAATCTTGTTAAATTCATAATTAATTTATTTTAACTCCTTTTTGATCTGTTCTAGTTGCATTATATTCGTGTTAATATTAACTACAATCTAATAACCTTATTTTATTATGTAACATGTTGTCAAAATCGAGCACTTAAATTGGTTTGGCCTATGTTTAATTTATCCAAGCACATAAAACTTCGGAAACTCATATCACATTCATTATAACTTGAATTTAGTGGTCCTGAACCTATGATCTCGTTACGATGTGTAAATTATTATTATGAAATTTATTCTTATGTATGGTGTGATGTTAATTTTTCCTAAACCATGTTTTTTTTGTATTGTTCCGAGTAGACGAGCAAGTGAGCGAGGACCCCGGTACTCAGCAGGTGGAAAATCTGAGCAGGAGCTCGTTGAAGGCAAGTTGTGCCCTTGATCACTTTTCTTTACCCAATAATGTTCTTGTTAATGATTATGATCCATATAGGTTAATTTTGATGGGACCCAATAGGTCACCCTAGTTTGGTCATCTTTATACCTTGTTTACCACTGAACTTCTGGGTAGTATATGCTATTGCTTTATGTGGTTTTGGTTGTTAAGATACACATTATTTATGATCATGCTATTTATTGTCAATGAGTTATTTCTTGTTCATGATAAGATCATTATGTTAATGGGAACATGGAGAACCACCCGAGAAAACAGTGCTACCACAAGGGTGGTATGGGACGCCCTTGACTAACTAATTAGGAAAGCTAGTTGAGGACTAGCTTACCCGAAAGGGGCAAGGGCGGTAGGGGACTTGTCGGTATAGGGAGGTTCTCGGGTTGATCTTGCTGAGATGGCTTTTGAGACGGGGGATTCCTATATCGCTCTCCTCAGAAACCATAGTGGGTTTTCTGAAGCTAGTGGAACTTTGTAAAGGCCTCGTAGTTGTCACACCCGGTTTTGGAAGGTAAACCGAATGCGAACCATGTACGTGCCAGGATCAGAACTCATGTACACAACGATTACATAATTGGACATCATCTCACAATGCTTGAATTAAATAGCGGAAAGGTACTTAGTTACATCAAGATGTCTGATACATCCACAGAGTCTATTACATAAACATAGTGTTTAACATTAAATCAAAGTGTGGAGTGACGAAATGTAGAATGTAAGCCTACACAGGCAGCTGACTGGGGGTTTGCCACTAAAGTAAACTAGAACTTGTCGTAGTCCTGGAACTCCTCAAAGTCCTCCATGTTGTTAGCTTCACCTCCTGAGCACTGAGTACAATGGGGACAACCTGGGGTGGGGTGGTTTATAAAACAAGGGTGAGTACACATCAACGTACTCAGCAAATGTCCCATTTGGCTAAAGTGGACTAGATGTATGTGGAGTTAAGGTTAAGCAGTTGCTTTTAGTTCGTCAAGTTTTATTACTATGAGTAGAGCCAGATTTTAGTAATAACCCCAGTTATTACCCAGAAGTACTCCCTCCAAGAGGAAATACAGAGATCAGGATTATAATCATCATTGCTAGTCATCATCATAAAAGTAACCAAAGTTCTTCTAATCAAAGAGGATCCCAAGACTGCTCATAACCGTGAGCACGGCTGATATACAAGTTTCTAATCCTCTGCAGAGGTTGCACACTTTACCCACAAGCCATGATTCCCATTCTGCCCGGGGTTCTAGCCTCCCCATTGATCACTACCAAGGTGACCTAGCAGGGTCTCACTATGTAGCCTTTACAAAGATTTCCCAGAGGTCATAGTCGCCCGTTAGGTTTCTCCAGTTTGATAAACACAGTACATCTCCCCAGAGGAAGGGTGACTAACAAAACCAAATCAAAGAACCTCTGCAACCAGCCTCGACAGAGCAAGTACTGTGCCCGGACCCCATTGACGGCCCTACGGCGAAGCCAACTACTCCTCTGGTTCCTCTAATTAATCAGCTAAGGGCGTCCCATTCCACCCTCATGGTTGCACTGTTATCCCGGGTTGTCACTCCCCAAACAGGTCCTTACGGAGAGGTACTCAGGAAACAACATGAGCCCCCTAAAGTAATCACAAGAACCTCATCGGGATAACATCATCGTATCATAAAAGATCGCATCATGTTCATTGATTAAGTTAAAGCAATAGCATAAGCTAACCATGATTAACCCAAAAAGGTAAACAAGGGTAAGGTAAATACAGACTAGTCAATCCTTAAGTTTCAGTAATGAAATACGGGATAGTGAATTATAAAGTAAGGTATGACATGATAGGTCTGAAGACACTTGCGTTCACCAGGTTGTTGCTCAAAGGGATCTTAGGCAACACACTCAGGAACCGTGAGTTGCTCGTTGTCCAAATAAAGCGAGCATACATTCAATACACTTGGAAAGTACAAATGAACATCACATCAAACATGTACAAACATTGGAACACAACTCAAAAGAGGTAGTACTAAATAAAAGAGAATGAGGTCATGTTATAAAATGGACTAAACTTAATTGGGGATTGATCACTCTCTAAGTGTAGGAACATAGCTCAAAAAGTAAAGTAATAATTAAACAAAGAAAAGATTAAATTATAAGATGAACTACTCTCATTTAGGAATTTGATTATCCTTTAAGTGTTATCCATAATTACATACCTAATTATATTTATTAAGACCTAAAGGTTAAACCAAAAATGAATTCATGAAATGCATGACACTAATCTCACAAGATTAAATATACTTTACTCCTAGGATTCTCCTTTTATTTATTTCATTAAATAAATAAATCAACATATACTTTAATTCTATATTCTAAGTGTAAAAATTAAAGTATATAGATTACAGTTGGTCATATTTTATTTTAACAGAGAATAATCTTGTGAACATCTTGCAATTTGAACCACTAAATTTGGAGTTCATATGAAAAAGATATGAAATAAACAAGTTTTGAAGTTTGAAATATGAAATTAGGGCTAAATCTATAATTAAATAAAAGTCCAGAGAGCTATTCTAAAGAAACTAGGGACGTATGCGCTAAAACAGAGGACGGTGGGTTGATTTCCTAAAACCAGGGGGTTCTTAAGCAAAACTCACACACGAAGGGGTACGGGGTAACCTCAGGCATCGGATCAGAGATCAACGACCCAGATTAGATCGCGCGGGCGCACGGACGCGGCTGACAAGCGGGGCCAGGGCATCAGCGGGTCAAGGCGGGCTGACTAGCTGGGCCCAAAGGCATAGACGCGGTGAGGGGGAAGAGAGAGGGGCGGTCTGATCCCGATCGAAGGGCTAGGATTAGATCTACTCGGGTTAAGTCCAAACCACCCGATCTCGGATGGACGGTCGAGATCTAACGGCCAGGGGCTGGCTTGGGCGCGGTGGCGCCGCTCGGCCCCGCGGCGAGAGTTCGCCGGAGATGAGAAGGCTGGCCACAGCGGGGCTCTGGTGGCTTAGGGAAAGGGTCAGACATGTTCAGCGCGACACGGCGAACACGACCGTGGGCGTAGAACCGGCACGGGGGCGCCAGAGAATGCAGACCGCGGTGGAAAAGGTTCCGCGACGGTGCAGCTAACTCCGGTGAGCAATTGCGCGGGCGCTGGGGCAATACTTGGCGAAATAAAGGCATGGGAAGGGTGCTCACCTCGAGTGCGAACTCCGGGGCGCGTGGAGGGCGGCGAAGGTGCGGTGGAACCTCGGATCGACGGCGGCGGGGCTCCGGCTACGCAAAAGCTACTCCAGTGAGCGCAGACCGGACGAACCAAAGAGAGGAAGGGCACACCGAAGGGTGTCCCGAGCAGCTAAAAGTAAGGTGGAGCTCACCGTGGCACTGGACGGGGCACGGGCGCGACGGTGGCCACGGAACAGGCACTGGGCGTCGGCGGGCGGTGGCGGGGCTCCCTGCTTGCATGGGCAGAGCGAGAGAGAGGGCGAGAGAGTTGGGCAGAGGGCGCAAATGAGAGAGGAGAGGTGGGCGAGCAGGGCGCGGGGCTCAAAAGGGGCGCGGGCGCACGGACGTGGCCGGAGAACGCGTGGTCGTGGGCTCGTCCACGGCGGGGAGATGGTGGGCGGAAGGTTGAGGATGGCTGACAGGTGGGGACGGCGGGGCAGAGAGAGGGAGAGTGGGCGCACGCAAGGGAACCAGCGCCGACAGGTCTGGCCCACGGGGCAGCGAGAGAGAGGGGAGAGAGGGCGCACTGGTTGGCGCCGACAGGCGGGGCCCGCCTGTCAGGCACAGGGGGCGCGCAGGCTGGGCTAAGCGGGCTGACTTGGGCTAAAATTGGTTTTCCTTTTTCCAAGGATTTTCTAATTGCTTTTCTATTTATTTTCTCTAGGGTTTTCAATTCAAATTCAAATCAAGTTTCAAATTCAAACCAAATCAAATATGTGCAACAATTCAAAGAATATTTAGGCTCAATATGATGCAACATTCCATGACTCATATGTTTTGGGAAAAATAAAATAAATAATCCTTCACTAATACAACTAACTCTAATTAAAAAAAGGAGAGGGAGAAAACTAGAGAGAGAGAATCTAGAGTGAGATAGAGAAGAGTAACACCTGAATTTGGATGATCATAAGAAAGAAATTTTATACTCCCAAATTCAGGGTGTTACAGTAGTGCTACCCTGCCTCGCCTCTTCGGTAGAGGTGTATGGGGTCCATACAACCCTGTGGCAGATGGGTAACACGACTTGTGGGTAAAGATGTACAACCTCTACATAGTGTAAAACTGGTATATGAGCCGTGCTCACGGTCATGAGCGGCTCGGACCCTCACATGAGTAACTTATGACATTAAACTTAATTAGACATTTGCATCGCATTGTGGTTTATTTATTAATTATGATCTCTCATTATTTGGGTTGGTATTTACTTATACTTAGTAACTGCTGATAAAATTTGACCAACTTATTAAAAGCAACGCTTTGCCTTAACCATTATTTGTTAATCAGCCTCACACTATACATGAGCCCCCACTTTTGTGAGCTCATGCACATTATTCCCTACACTTGTTGAGCGATGAACTTTTGTGTGCTCACTCTTGCGATAGAACTCTGCCTCCCATAGGTGAAGAGCAGGTAGCCTAGGAGGAGGACTACTACGAAGAGTTTGATGAGGTCTAAGAGTCGTCTCCCAGTCGACTTAATGGCGTCAAGGAAATAGTATTAGTTTTCTTTATCTATTATTAGTTATTTTGTAAGACATTCTCATTATTTAATAATGTTCGTGACATTTATCTCTATACACTTGGTCATTGTATGTGTTGTTCTTCTTTGGCACACATATGAGACTCATCCGGGTTTACCCCTTAAATTCGAGTGTAACAATATTTGCATTTGAATTCAAAGGATAAAATAAAAAGGAAAAGGGAAGCATAATTTAGAAATAAAATAAAGGGAAAAGAAGCTTGCCACCTCTCCCCCTCGCCCTTTTGGCCCATTTGGCCCGCTCCCCCTTTCTCTCTCTGACCGATGGGACCACCCTATCGGCGCGTCGGCCTCATCCGCGTGCTCGCACTTCCTCTCTCTGCCCCCGGGCCCCATCTATCAACGCTCCCTTGTCAATCTCTCCCACGCCAACCCTTTAACCCCTCTGCTCTGGGTCACTGACCGGTGGGCCCCGCCCATTAGCGCGCGTCCTCGCCCGCGTGGTACCGCTGACCAGCGGGCTCAGTCAAGCCAAGGGCCCACTGTCAGCCGTCGTACGCGCGCTGGCGGTCACGTCGCACAGGGCTCAGCCATAGCCCACTGGCTTCTAGGCCCCACCGGCTAGCCGCCGCGTTCCCCCTCCTTGCGCTCTCAGCCCCCCCCCCCCCCCCCCCCCGCGTGCTTCTAATCTCGACTCTCTGCTCCCGTTCTGACGACCGAGAAGCCTTGGTACCCCTTCGCCGTGGGTATTTTGCTTAAAAATCCCCTGGGTTCCCGGGATTAGAACCCACCATCGTTAGCCCTTGCAACCGAGCCCCTGGGTTCTCGCTAAGAGACCCCGGATTTTTATTTAATTAGAGAAATGCGTCTAAATTAGGGTTTTTGAATTTTAAAACTTCTGAAATTCATAACTTTGTCATATGAACTCCAAATTAGGTAGTTCAAATTGCAAAATGTTCATTATATTATTTTCTATCTACTAAAATTGTGTTCATCCACTGTTTCCATGTCTCAATTTTATAGTTGTTCTCTAGGTTAGAGTTGAGGCTATAGGAACTTTATTAGCCATAAAATAAAGATAAAAGCCCTTAATGAATGTTCAAATGCTTAACTTTATAGGTCCAACTGTAGTTAATGTATAATCCCATCCCTGAAATAACTTGATTTAAGAAAGTAATTGACTAAGATAGACTTAGTTAGAGAACAATAGACCACTTAGCATAGTGACCTACCCCAAACCTACAATGCACCAATATGTATTTACCTTTCTATTTAACTTGTGTTTATTCTATTGCATATGTTTGGTGTACTGTCCTTTTGCTATTTCCCAAGTGTGTTGAATGAATTATTGCTCTGCATAGACAACAAGCAGTCTGTGGTTCCCGAGAGTGTTGTAGGAGATTTCCCTCAGCAGCAACCTAGTGAAGGCAAGTGTCCTCTGACCTACTATGTTCTACTTACTTTATAATTCATTGTCCCACATACCATGATCAACCTAAGGATTGACTAGTGTTCTATTTTCCTGTCCTTGGTTATCCATTGGGCATTGGCTACTATGAGTACTATCATGCTACTTCTTTACTTTAATCAATGAACATGATGAGAATATTTATGATATGATGATGATATCTTGATTATGATGATGGACTTGTGACACTTTAGGGGACACGGGCTGTTTCCCGAGTACCTCTCTATAAGGACCTATTCATTGGATGACCACCCGGGGAAAACAATACAACCATGAGGGTGGTATGGGACGCCCTTAGCTGATTAATTAGAGGAACTTGAGGTGTAGTCGGCTTCGCCATCGTGCCATCAATGAGGTCCGAGCACAGTACTTGCTCTGCCGAGGTTGGGTGTCGAGGTTTGTTCGTTTTGCTTTTGTTAGTCATCCCTCCTGTGGGGAGAGGTACTGTGTTTATTAAACTGGAGAAACCTAACGGGCAGCTACGAGCTCTGGGAATCTCTGTAAAGGCTATGTAGTGAATCCCTAGCCATTCACCTCGGTAGTGAAGATCGGGTCTTGCAAACCCAGGCTGGAAAAGGATCACGACTCGAGGGTAAAGTGTGCAACCTCTGCAGAGGGTTAGAAACTAGTATATCAGCCGTGCTCACGGTTATGAGCAGCCTTGGGAGCTCCTTTGATTAGAGTTACTCCGGATACCTTTTTGATGATGCTTATTGATGATGATTATAATTATGGATTCTGGTATTTCCTCTTAGAGGGAGTACTTTTTAGGTTAATAACTTGGGATTATTGCTAAAACTTGGCTCTCTACTAGTAATAAATACCTGACTAACTAAAAGCAACTACTTTAAGCTTCACCCCACATACAGCTAGTCCACTTTAGCCAAACGAGATATTTGCTAAGTACGTTGATGAGTACTCACCCTTGCTTAAAAACACCAAACACTAGGTTGTCCCCATTGCAACCAGTGCTCAGGAAAAGATGATGGCAATATGGAGGACTTTTAGGAGTTTCAGGACTTTGATGAGTTCTAGATTAGACTAGCGGCAAACCACCAGTCAGCTGCTTGTGAAGGCCTTATCGTGCTATGTTTCGTTCAACACTTTGATTATACTTTAAGTTAATAACTTTGTGGATATTTTGGACATCGTGATGTAATAAAGTACCTATTTTCGCTATTATTTGGAGCATTGTGTGATGATGTCCAATTATATAATCGCTGTGTACGTGAATTTCATATCATGGCACGTACATGGTTCGCATTCAGTTTGCTTTCCAAAACCAGGTGTGACACGGACCCTAGCACTGCTGGACCTAAGGCTGACATTGCTGCTCTGACTTTCTTGTGATTTTGACTATGATATTTTCTAGGAAGTTAGGTCTGCAGTTCTTAGGATTTTTGGTGCATACAAACGACACCAGTTTGTGTTACTCCCTATTCTACTGCTCTGAGTCCCTTGAGGGATTTCGGGTTGAACTTTCAGATCAAAGTCACATACTCGCAAGACAAAAAAATTTAGTGGCTCTCATTCACCGCCCCTCTGGTCGCCTAACCGGTCCTACAACGAAACACATGTCTAGGACGTGTGGGATACGTATGGAGTACGCTACTCATGGTATTTTCGGTGGTTGAGCCTCAAAACCACGTAGCGCTACAATTTGTTGGTTTCACCAAGTTTGGGTCTCAAAACTCGACAGTGCGGTTTTAGCGAGAATCAGAGACGACATGCAGTGTCATTGTGAAGGGTGCATCTGTAACACCCCATCCACTCACGGGCCGGTGGTACTTACTCTGGGCAGCTCTCTAGGATCATATATGGTCCCCACAGACCAACATGGGTCTTTTGTGCGTACTTTGTCCTCACTCATGCACACCCGAGAAAACTTCCTGGTCGGTCACCCATCCGAAATTGCTCCAAGCCAAGCACACTTAACTTGAAAGTTCTTTCGAGATAGGCTTCCGAAAAAAGAAGATGCACCGTGTTGATCTGAGTACTCTATTAATTCTATTAAGCCTTGGGCCAGGATATCACCATCCCCTGGGGCCAAGATATCACAATGCACCCCCTTAGAAGACCAACGTCCTCGTCGGTCAACCCCAAGCTAGGAACCTTCCCTCTAGGCCACGTCTGTGTGACTAGTGTCGTCATATGCCATGCCATGTGACCACTCTGGGCCCACATGTATCATGCGCCATATACTCGAACCCCTAACCCACACACACCCGTAAAACCGCGAGGGTCGGCTCTGATACCACTTGTAACACCCCGTCCACTCTCGGACCGGCGGTACTTACTCATGGTAGCTCTCTAGGATCATATATTGTCCCCATGGACCAACGCGGGTCTTTTGAGTGCACTTTGTCCTCACTCATGCGCACCCGAGAAAACTTCTCGGTCGGTCACCCATCCCAAATTGCTCCAATCCAAGCATGCTCAACTTGAAGGTTCTTCCGAGAAAGGCTTCCGAAAAAGAAGATGCACCTTGTTGATATGAGTACTCTATTAATTCTATTAAGCCTTGGGCAGGATATCACCATCCCCTGGGGCCAAGATATCACAACATCAAGGCGAACTTCTTGAAGAGTGTGTGGCCGTCAGATGCATATTCTAGGAGTTTGTCCATTTTGTCCCCAACTAAGTGGATGAGCTTTATGTATTTAGGGGTAGTTTAGACTAGTGAAATAACCCCCTAGAAATAGGTGGGAGGGCTATTGCTACAACTATCTCTTTGGCTAGTGATTAGGGCACTCTTAGTTTCCCATTGCCCTAGGCTTAACCACTTTCACTTTTGTAGCGAGGAGATACACCGATGTTTTGAACCTCTGCGTCCGTGTATTCAATTTTGTGAGGAAGTATGGCCATAAACACAGGTGGTCCAGCGTGCTTTTGTCGTTCATCTCAAGTCTGATTTTGTGTTTGCACTTGGTGTGTTCTTCCTCTTTTTCCTCACCTCTTCCATTTGGATTTTGGGATAAATCTTGTTCTTGTTCATTGTGTGAAGTATTTGGGGATACTTGCTGTTGGAGGACCACCCATAGATTAGTTTTGGTCTCTACTACAAGAAGATCATGGGCATGTGATGTTCTTCTTTAGTTTGATTTGCGTTTACAAAACCCCCCAACAAACCCCATTTCAAACTGAGTTATTGAATCTATTTTAGTTGCATATATCTTTTCTTGCTTAAACTTCATAAATCATCTTCTCTCCCTCTGTGCTTGTTGCATGTGAAATTTGAAATCAATCTGTGCATTTTTGACCATGCGGCACTGTCGCGCTATGTGTAGCACTACCGCTGCATGGCACTGCCGCCCATCAGAGCGACGTTGTCGCTTCTTCTGTTCTACAGTTCTAAAGTCCATCTTCTGTAGTTTTCTGAAGGGGTTTTGTTCTAACTATTTGGTGCAGTCAATCGACGCTAGATTGATTTGTACTGTGTTACGCGGTTTTTGGAGTCCCGTGGGATTGGATTGAAGTTGCGATCAAGTCACGTGTGCTCTTTAGAGTAGAGAAAATTTTGTGGCTCCCATTCACCCCTCCCCCTCTAATAGTCTCACAGGTCCTTCATAAACAAAATTAGGGTAGCTTTCATTTTCATCAATTAGTAAACAAAATCAGGGTTGAACATGCTACAAAAGTGCATACAACGAGTTTTCTAGATGAGGGAAATGCCCAAACATACAAGGCATGAACAGCAAAACAATATAATATAGTTCAAACGAATCAAAGGTTCTAAAGTAGCACAAAATCAGCAAGTGGCACACTAGGATCATCTTGAAAAACATTGTTGTCAGTCAAGTATAATTAGTAACATGGAGCAATGTTTTCTTCATCATTTCATGCAGGAATAAATTCAGCAACACATTAGCAGAAAGCACATATAAGTCAGTAGCATAATAATATACAGATGCATATATACACACACATAAAGTTAAAAGCAACAAACATCTACATATGTGACAACGTTCAAAATCTCACCCAGTTTTAAGTTCACAATAGAACATACTAAATCCCACTATTTGGCCATCTAGATATGTCACGAAGCAACATATTACAATCAGGGCGAAACATAATAGGGTAACACTAAAACTTGCTCGATCTAGCAGCGAGGCAAATGATGGAGATAGAGAGGGAGAGAGAGGAAGCAGGGAGGCATATCATGCACTTGTGGATGCGGGCAGCAGGGTAGTCGTAGGGGAGCAGATGCTCTTCTGGAAATGGAAACTGGGACGGCCACAACGGAACATGGCAACACTAAAAATGTCTCGATCTAGCAGTGAGGCAGAGGCAAACGAACGGAGAGAGGGAGGAAGTAGGGAGGCGGTAGGGTAGCCGCAAGAGGAGCAGGTTCTCTTCTAGAGGTGGAAACTATGGCGGCCGCAACGAATGCTGAGCATGTGCGTCATGCGCTTGACGAATCTATCCGGACCCTTCCCCTATGGCCACAAGGCCTACAACTACACGTTAGTAGATGAACGAAGGCGAGGGCACATACGTGTTATTCCTTTCCTTGCTCCACTCGAGTAGGTCTCAAGGAGGCGTGAAGTGATTGGGTTGGGGGTGGGAGAGTGGCGGCATGGGAAGGAGATGTGTAAAACCCTAACGCTTTATGGCAGTCAAAGCGAAAAAATTATGTACATCCCGAATGCAAAGGCACACCTTTGTAGCCCCTCACATCCATCCCGTGCAGATCCACACTCCAGAAATTGTAGCCCTCCTTGGTTTTTTTTTCTTCTATTCATGTGGGCCTGCATTGGATGTATGTGAGAGGCCGCAAAGGCAGGATGCACAGAATTTTGCAGCGATCCAATGCCATGCTATAGGACCCGGTCCACTGATATACGCACATGCCGCTTGTTTGGTTGCCCGCATGAGAATCAGGCTCCTCATATGCATTGATCAAAACTTGGCTCAGTGTTTGGTACGCTGCATCCTAAAAACCGAACACCGTTGCAACCTAGTGTTATTTATATGCACTTCTATATATCCAGAGAACTTACGTATGATACTCGCTGCGTGCAAGCGGCGGCCAGACTCACATGGGCCTCGCTGCATGCAAGCGGGGATCCAATCACACGGATAATGCTGGTCATGCACTGACCAATGTCGTGCCGAAGGACCCGGTCCATTGAACGACAGCCCTATGATTCTAATAAAAAATAGATCTAATGATCATGATTGACAAAAGAAAACTAGACTTTTTATAGTACAGATAGAGGCTTTAAGAAAACATAATCAAACTAAGAACATGCAATGATAATGCAACGACTCCTACTCAGTTGCAATGCACGAACATTACACCACAATTAAAGAAAGCAATAATTTTATAATGCATCGCAAGTACTTAGTAAACGTTGTATGGAAAAGCGAAAGAATAGAGTTCGACATAAATTGTTTTGACGCTAAAGATTCAACATGTTCAACAATGTTAAGCACTGTTTTTCCTCTTCATACCCTCCATGATACTTTCCTAGCGAACCAACCGGAACGAACAAGGCAAAAAAAATTCGCCGGGCTGAGCATGCGCCTCGGCGAGGGCCCTACTTGATGTACTGGGAGACCCACTTGAAACCATCACCGTAGCCCATCTTGCGAACAACACTGCACATGAAGACCTCAAGTGGACGGACATTGGAGTCGCCAAGGTTGACCTTGCCCTTCCCGGTTGTGAAGTTGCTAAGGCCTAGGTGATACCGTAGCTCCTCTTCAGAGGCAGCATATGGGATATCAATCTTGTTGCCAAGGATGAGAAATGGAACATTGGCCAAAGAATCATCAGACAGGAGAGCATCGAGCTCCTTCTTTGATTCAGCAAATCGCTCCTTATCATATGCATCTACCAGGTATACTACAGCATCAACCTGTTGCAATATGAAAAAGAAAAATCAGGCAGACATGAAAAGCTGCATCTGATGGAATAGAAGCAGAGGCATAAGAAAAATTATTAGCTTATAGCGAGCTGCAAAAGAAAGATTGAACACAGGAAACGAACAAATAACTATCTGCATTCTGCAACTAATCATTGCTTCAAAAAATTTGGTACAAGGAATAAGGATAGCACAGTGTGCAAAGACTATAGGAAATAACGGAAACATCAGCATGTAAAATGAAATATCACCTAACAAAATACATATTTAGACCAATGTTAAAAATAAATCATGCAAACAAACTTTGGGTGCCTCTTGATGGTGAAATGAGACAATGAAAGGATGAATACACCATGCATTACAAAGTAGATATAAGATAACAAAAGATGCAGTAATGTTACAGGGTAGAGCAAGATGACACAAAGAATACCAGCGCAAAGTAAAGGCATATGCTAATGCATTGCAATACGACATGTAACACATTAGTCAATACAAAATGGCTAAAAGTCTGAAGTGCACATTAAAACCTTTGGCTACACAAAAGGAATAATTTATGGAGTGGCCAATGACTTGTGCTAGAAATAGTGTGACGATGACGAATGCAACTTTCACGTTGTTAATTGAAAAAATGTTATCAGTTGAAAATTGCCGAAGCTACAGTAACAAAAAGTGACAGAAAGTAGTAAGTATGTCTAAAGAACACATGCCATAAATGTCAATATAAATATGTATGCAACCAGAAAAATGTATTGACAGAGATACAGTATGTATACAATTGTGAATTGTGAATCAAAATGCAACGAGTACATGAAGCAACTGATGCAGTTGCCTCCCAAAGTCACATACATTTCAAAGAGCCTTAGGACTGACAACGAAAGAAACATACAACAACATGCACCTTTAGGAACTGGGAATTTCTGCGTGTACATGTTATTGATTCTTAACCAACATCACAAACTTGTCAATTTTTTATACTCAATTTCACGACGTCTCTACAGAGTAGTAAAGAAGCCGAACTGATGGCTGATGCATGTAAACTGCTTCCATACAGAAGCTACTTATCAATTTATCAAAGTAGCAAAATCAGAATTCTGAGACGAGATTGGATTACGCCAAAAAGAAAAGAACGACCTCCTATGTAACCTAGGACGGATCGAAATTCAAAACACACACGTTATTTTGAATCACGGGCACAACATATAGCGCAAGGCGTAGATCTGACCACACGGCGCGTATTAAAAGAACGGATATGGAGCTCGACCTTTGCGTAGTAATCCTTCCACACGCGGCGCGCGATCTGGTGGCCGCCGAGGTCGAAGGCCTTGAACTTGATCTTGCCGATGCTGAGCTCCTCCGACGTCGGGTGTTGCGTCGGCTGGTGCTGCACCAACCGCTGCAAGGATCGAAACAAGCACGGATCAGGCAAGCCCAGGGAAGCAGATCTAGGATAGGATACCGGAAGCAGGCGGGGGACGGTGGCGTACCTCGTCCTTGAGCATGTGGAGCAGCGTGGTCTTGCCGGCGTTGTCGAGGCCAAGGAAGAGGATCTTGGCCTCCTTCTGCCACAGGCCGAGGGAGGCCAGCACCCCGTAGAACCAGTCCCAGAGGAACATCTCCCCCACCCGCCCTGCTGCGCCTCCCTCCTCCTCCTGGAGCCTCTACGCCTGACTTTGTCGCGCGGAATCCCTGAGAGGTCGGCGGCGGAGATCGCTGCGATCTGGGGGTTGGTGGTGGGAGAGGAAACCGAGGAGAGAGGGATGCGGATGTGTGTGGATCTGAATCTCCCCGTCTCTCTGTTTGATTGCCGCTGGGGAAGGAAAGGGGCGTTAAGACAATTAACTGACTGTGAAGGGGCCGGGCGTGACGATTCAATAGCGGGGATGTTGCGTGCTGCATGTGGACCTGCACCCCGCTTAGTTTCCATCGACTGCTCTGCCTCCAGCGTAGGCCTGTTTGGATGGTTACTGCTCTGCCTCCAGCGTAGGCCTGTTTGAACGAGGCCAGCACCTCCCAGCCAGGTTGTGTTTGCATAGGCTCTATCGATACAATCGGATTATCGGACATTATTTGGTTACCTGGTTTGAAGCATGTCTAAGAGGCTATTGGAAACACCTAATTTTTAGGAAACTAATTTATAAAAATTAGGATGTTTTCAAACATTTATCTATCTATGTATTATATTAAAGTAACAGTTTCAACGGTCATCTCGCATCATATTTTTATAAAAAACCATTTATATTTCTTTAAAATCAACTGTGGTCTCAGATCATATCCCATCACTATCCTATTTGTTCGCACAATAATGTTCTCGTAGTTGTCGCTCTAGCAACAAACCCCGTCCATTTTACAACAACCTCTATCCGCTTCTTCCTCTGTTGCACATTGAATTTTAAGTGAAACTAACTATACAACTGAAATGAGTACAAGACTCTGTAAAAGCTAAAAATGGTTTTATTATTTGATATGATACTCTAAAGGCAAGAGCAATTATATATTTCAGTAAGCATGTTAAGCATTAGAGGATAAACTTGTTGTATTTGGTATTTCACGAATGATCATGTTGGTGTACTTGTGCTTTTCTATGTCTTACCAGTTCAATATCTGGTATATGAACAATATGTTCACTTTCACATTAAATTTATTTATTATGGTATTTTTATGTGGATGGTCCATTAAGACACTCAAATGTTACTTAGCCACCCAATTAATATCATTAAATATGGTTAGGTACCGTTGCAATGCATGAGGATTAGACTAGTACTAGTTTACACTCTAGTTTATAGAAACTGAACTTTTAGTTTTTTAAAAACCAAAAAACTAGCCTCACCTAGCTAAAGTCGGTTGATGAAAACTGAGATAGATTCAAATACTATTAACTAGTTTTTTAAACTAGTTTCTAGAAACTAGAGATATAAACTGAATTCTTAAAAACTAGGTTGCTTTTAAACAGTGTCTAAGTGGAGCAGTTGTTTGGTTGTCTGAATGATCCTATTGCTCTCTCTTGTACGAGCTTGAGCTGCACCCGCCTAGCCTGGCCCGTGAGAATCACTCAATTTTGGCACACGAGTAGAGCTAGGCTCTAGGATTGTTTTTGCACACATCCAAGTCCTGAACATCATCCAGACATCCAAACAAATAAAACTTGCATGTGCTGGGACAGGCCCAATCCTCATGCAGTCATCTAAACATGTCATTAATAGCTAATTTAAAAACATAAATTCCCTCCTGCATTTTCAGATTTTGAAGGGGAAATTAGTTTAATTTTTCTCTCAATCATCGAGAATCCTAGGAGAGATTTAAGTTTCTAAACTAACCCTAAAAAAGAAAAATCTTGAATAAGAGGGATGCAAGATAAAATAAAAGTGACCTAATGAAAAATTGACCCAATAAAATGCTTGGCTCTATGGCTAGGCTCTCTGCCATGGAAGACTTTACTAGTACAGTACTCGTATGTTACGATGACACACAAAGAACTTGACATATAATTCCATCGTCCATTCAACCATTCAGTATAGTGTTAACAAAATGTCAAGACAAAATAAAAATTGCAATTCTACAACAAGGTAATTACCAAGATCATGTGATTTCTTTTAATAACAAGTCACTATATGGCACCAATAGAACATGTAGTTTATATACAAGAATTATGGTATCAATAGAACATGTAGTTTATTTTATACTACACGTTACAAAATAAACTACTTGGATATAGTAGTTTATTTCAACAGGAACTCAATTACATGTAAAATAAATGCCCATGTGTAGTAACACTAAATAGTTCAAAAAACAATGAATTAAAAATGATTGAATCAGGTCAAGGGAATTGCGGCACAAAGCACTGGCAACCTTGTTCACCAGCTAGCCAGGCAGCAACCCTAGCTAGAAGCACTTGAAATCAATGGTCTAAGGTTGCGTTTGGTTGGGAAGCCAACTGGGATGGAGCGACTCCAATCCAGTTTCTAAAAATTGAGTCATTTCATTCTGTGTTTGGCAAACAGAACATAACCGCTCTATTTTTTGTTTGGTTGAAGTGTAGAATAGAGCGTAGCCGCTCCGTTTATTGTTTGGTTGGAGAGCCATATGACTGTTGAGTGGAGGAGAAGGATGAAAGTGCTCGTGTCCATGAGAGCGCTCGGATTCGGTCGTTTTGGTGGAGCGAGAGCATCCCAAACATTTGCTATTTATAGACTCCAGGAGCCGCTCCGCGCTCCTCCGTGGAAACCAAACATCAAAAAAATTAGAATGGAGGCATTTCATTCCTCTCCGCTCCTCAACCAAACACACCCTAAGTGTGGCACTTCATAAGAGAGTCCTGCAAGCCGACCAAGTTTGGTTCTTCCTCGCCTTTGAGACAACTTAAATTTTGCTACGTACAGCTACAAGGTACACTCTTGGGTCTTCAGTCTTCACAGATGTTGAGGTGTCGTGACCGGCTCCATTCACATCCCCCATCATAGGACACAAGGCAGGGTGAGGGCCGCCTCCACTATCTAACATCATGATGTTATGTAGCAGCTAGTGGAGCCATAGCCTTTGTTGTGAGATCGACCTAGAGTTGCATCAAGGATTCCCAGTCAACTAAGGGTTAGGATTTGTGATGTACACTGCCATGCAACTTCTCCAGGGAAGCAACGACAAATCAATTCTTCTCACACTCAAATAGTGAAGTCACCTCGATTAAGCTGTCGAATGTCCCATCTATCAATGCGATGGGGATGTTACCGCATATGTCGGAGGTAAACTCCAGCCGAGTGGAGGAGAGCACCCGCTGTTAGGGGTCTTCTTCCTTGCCGAAGGTCCTTAAGTCAAAAACACCTTCAACAAAATGATACAAAAGCTTGCCGAAGTTATCTTCAGCCTTGGCTCAACTCCTCGAGATGAAGCTCAAGGACTTTGACGATAGTGCAAGATGCTGAAGGTCAATAGCTTTGGCCCAGACCAAAAAAAGAAGGAAAAATGACTAGATAGACCTTATTAGTTTCAATTACTTATAAACATATGTTCGAGGGCATAAATGTAATTGTACCCAGGCTGTGTTCCGTGCCTATAAATAGATGAACAGTACCCCCGTACTATTCAAGCTGGATGGTAATCACTCGTGCCATTCTCGCATCCTTACCTTCCGCCAAGCCGAAGGTAATAATGTAATAGGAATATTATTGATATTTACTCATATTCATAGAATATAAATGCAAATACATTATTAATTCATAATTATGATCTTTATTTCTTTATGTTCTATTGCTTAATTATTCATATTCCAATGTTAAAATTATGAAAGTATGTCCTTCATGACCTTCGTTTGAAGATCATTATATCCGAAAGGAAATAATGCTTCGAAGGACGAAGGTCTTTAACTATTAACAATTGTGTTGACTTGTTCTTGATCTATAGCGTTTGAGAACAAGTGATCAACATTGGCGCCCACCTCCGGTGAACTTATTTCCACAACTGCGACGATGGCTTTGCAAAGCAACCAAGCTGTGGCATCTTCGGCTACGAAGCTGGTGTTCCCAATTACAGGCGTCTCAAGTTCTGAAGCAGCCAATAAGAAACAGAAGGAGGAGGCACAGAGAAGGGTATAACATGTTGGAGTACAAGGACCCTTCATCAGGTCCAAGTGGTCTCATATTCCAATCACCTTCTCTCATGAAGACCTTCATCTTAAAGATTACCCTCACAATGATGCAATGGTCATATCTTGTGTTATCAAGGGATTTCTGGTCCATAATGTCTTAGTGGACACAGGCAGTGCAGCGGATATCATCTTTGTGAAGGCTTTTAGGCAAATGCATGTAACACCCCTGGTGTTACAGTCACTAAAACTTGAGCATAACATCATGAGCATTAGCATATCATGTGATTGATACACTTAGGATGCATTTACTAGGCAAAAATCTCAAACAAGTTGTATTGATGTGACTAGTTATGGGTGAAACCCTAGGGTAGGATACTTAACCCTAAACCAGGCTTAGGAGTGTCAATAAATCCAAATGAGGGAAAACTTCAAAACTCATAAGAAATAATCATAAGATATCCCACTCAATGGACTTAAGTGGCACACAAACCCTAGAAGTGCCAAAAACCCTAAACAAACCCTTGGAAAACCCTGGATTGAAACCCTAGGGGGTTATATGTAAATTTGGCACACTTTTGGACCCAAGTGCAAAAACCATGGAATTAGGGCACCCTAAAGCATAAGGTTCACACATTTGAGGATTTCCAAGTCAAAAGATGTGAATTGGGCTTAATTGCAAAAAGCCACTCAATTGCTCTCATTTGACTAACTCTGAAAATCAGTAAACAAGGCTAACTTTGGAGCTCTGTAGTTTTAAAAATACAAAGAGTTTGCTGTCACACCCGGCTTTAAGGAACAAAGCCAGGTGCATCTCATACATGCGCCAAGAAGACAACATATATAATAACAGAGTGTATAGAGATAAATGTCATAAAACATCAGAGTATTTATTACAAAGCGGAAGACTTATTACAAAATAAAATAATAAAGATAAAACGAACTAAGGATCGTCGGCGCCAATGTCAACTGAGAAACACCACCTAGATCAGATCATACTCCTCGCCTTGTGGCTCCTCCTGAACCACCTGCTCTTCTTCTGTGGGGGGGGGGTGTGAGACAGCAAGGGTGAGCTCACACATGATCATAGCTCAACAAGTTGTGGGGAACCAATGGACATAAACTCACAAAGGTGTGAGTTCATGTGATGTGTAAGGCTAATCAATGACAGGGGTTAAAGCTGAGCATTGCTTTTAAGTAGTTGGTCAAACTTTTATTAGCAGTTACTAAGTGTAAGTAAATACCAAACCTTAAGTAAAGTAATTGAACAAATTAATAATAAACCCATGCAATGCAAATGACAAAATTGAATTTAAGTTCCATAATTTAAACATCAGAGAGTCCTGAGCTGCTCATGACCGCGAGCACGGCTAGTATACCAGTTTTACACTATGCAGAGGTTGTACCCTTTACCCACAAGTCATGCTACCCATCTGCCAAGGGGTTGCGAATCCCATACCTCTACCTAGGAAGCACGGCAGGGCAACACTACGAGGCCTTTACAAAGTTCCACTAGCTTCCGAAAACCCGCTACAGTTTATAGGAAGCTCTAATGCAGGGTTCTTGGCTGACTGCCATCGCAGCAAAATCAACCAAGGACCTCCCTACACTGACCACTCCCCTACTGCCCTTGCCCCTTTCGGGTAAGGTAGTCTTCCACTAGCTTTCCTAATTAGTCAGCCAAGGGCGTCCCATTAAACCCTTGTGGTGGCACGTGTTTCTCAAGTTAAGCTCTATGTTCCAATTAACATTAATGATCATAACATGAACATAAATAGAATAACAAAAAGAATTGGAACATAGAGGTAATAAATGATTATCCCAAAACCATATAAAGCAATAGCAAACTACCCAAGTGATTCAGGGGTGAACAAGGTAATGAGATAAACAATCTAGGGTGACCTATTGGGTCCCGTCAAAATTAACCTATGCATGGATAAGTGATATTAAAGAACATTATTGGGTAAAAAGTGGTCAAGGGCACAACTTGCCTTCAACGAGCTCCTGCTCAGCTACTTCAATCTGCTGCTCACCAGGATCCTCAGTCACGGGCTCTTCTACTCGCCACAATACAAACAAGCACAGGATATAGAGAAAATTAACATTACACCAAGCATGTAAACAAAATACACAGAAATATTCTACATAATAAAATAAAATCCTAGGAATAGGAATCATAATTTTTCGAGTTATAGATTTTAAGTTATGGATTTTCAAAGGTTTTATGTGTTTAAAATAGGATTAAGTGTGAAATAAATTTTATTACTGTTTTTATGCCAAAACAGTGACTCTAGGTGATAAAGAATAAAATTACAAAATTTTAGGAACTGGAATGGAGTAATTTGGAGTTAGTATGAATTTTCTATGAATTTATAAAGTTCTAGCAATTATTTTCCTATTAAAAATCTATTTTCTATTTCATTTATTCAACTTAAACGATCTCTGGACTGGGCCTCAAAATCTGAGAACAGCAGGGGGCTCTGCGCAAGATATCTTAGACTCAGTGCATAGTAACAATGGACGGCGGGTTTATTTCAATGAAACCGAGGGGCTCTTAAGTAAAATGGACCCGCGAAGGGGTACCTTTTAATCCTGACCGCCCGATCTCAGCTACACGGCCCGGATTAGATCTCTAAAACCTTTGAACCGGTACACGACGAAAACCACAGGATGTTGAATCTACGGTGCAGATCATATCTTTACCCGGAGTCATCCGATCCATCCGATCGGATTTGAACGGAGCCGGTTACTCCACCCAAATCGTTCGCCTGGTTCGATCTCGGCCGCAGACACAGATCTAACGGTCCCGAGCCTTTCTTCCTCCCTGCATCCAGCCACGGCGACACGCACCAAGAGCGGCGGAGGCACATCGGCGAACACGCCAATACGGTGAACTTCGACCGATTCACGCACCTGACACGGTTTTTACGATCGCTCGGACACTAGGAATCACCTGGCTAAACCCCAACCATGCAACGAAGCACCCAGGCCCCTGCCCACGGCGAAGCATCAACTCACGGCGGCGCTGACCTCGCCAGGGGCGATTCACCACTGAGCCACACTATCGTCCTCTAATTTCGCTCTCCCGATGTGCACTGAGGTAAATTCGAGCACAATAGGTGGTTCCCTTACCTGATTACGGAGTGAAGGTGGCGCTGACCTGCTGCTACGGCTGCCGCCTTCGCTTCTCGCCTGATCTTCAGCGACACAGACACACGGCACGCAAAAGGCTAAGAACGAGGCGGCGGAGGTTTTCGGCGAGTTTTCGCAAGCTTCGCGCCGATAGGGCATGGGTCCCGTGGGGTCTTATGGCCGAGGTGCAAGGGCCATACCGGCCGCGGCCGAGGCGGACGGAATCTGTTGAAGTGCCGACAAACCTGGGAGGAGGAGACGTCCGACGTCTGGGGCCCATATGTCAGGGACGAGTGCCGAATGATGCGGGCGCGGGTGAAGTCTGGGCCACGCACGTGGAGAGGCTACCAGTGGGTCCCACGGACCAGCGGCTGCAGGGAGGAACGGCGAGCGCATGTGTGACTGATAGCCATGGCCCACAAGTCGGCGCTAGAGATAGGTGGTGGGCTGCGCGATTCAAAAGGGAAATTGGGCCGAATTTGGTGGCTTTGGGGCCAACAGTGGTATTTCTCTTTTTCTTTTATTCTTTTCTCTTCTCCTTTTCAAATTCAAAATTTTGAATTCCCTTTCCAACTTAACTTCATGATAAATTTGTTCTCTCATTAAAGACTCATTTTAGACATGTTATGGATAAATTTGTCTAAATTTAGTATTTATTTTATGATAAGTAGTGCTTTCTTTCTCCGATTCTAGAGTATCTTTTAGATCTTAATTTCCCATTTGGGTATTAATGTAATTCTTTTCTCATTATTTTATGTTGTCACAGAATGCACTCACAAAATAAAATCCCAGCATGATGCAAGTTTTATTTTGGGTATCTTTTTATTATTTATTTGTTGTTTGAATATGGTGTTCACATGTGATGCTAAGTAAATTCAACACTCACCTAAAATATAGGAAATGACTTTTCTTTTTTTATATATATTACAACTGGGTGTTACATTTGCCTAGGGTCAATACATCAAAAGTCTAGAGCTACTATAGGAGAACAACTTTGATTAAGTACTTAAGCCTTGGTGTTGTACAAAATTAGGAGTTAAATGCCCCTAAAGTCTGGCTGTCAGACTAAGGCTCCCTGATATTCAGAGAAGGCAGTAGATTGGATCAACTTTGGGACCTGGTGGAGCTCGATTTAATGGATGATTAACCAAAACCTCTGTGACAAAGTTTGAGCTGGTTTGTTAGGCTACAACTTTGATACAAAATGTTGATCTGTTCACCACATAAAATTTGGAGCAAAATGCCCCCAAACAGGCTCTGTCAGGCTGACTGAATGAGCTGTGCGATGGTACAGTGTACTTATCAGAACACCAGCTCAGAGAACTCACCGCCGGCGACCGTGTGCCCGGATTCGTGCCACCGCGGTGATTCGTGCTCGGCGCGGTTGGATAACGCAAAGGGAGTAAGAAATATCACCCAGTGGATGAACTCCGACCACTGTTCACTCTGGCCGCTGTGTCCGCTTAGCTCACGGACGCTTCGGATCTACCCTCACCGGAGTTCGTGCCTTGGTGCTTTAACCGTGCCGCAGTGAGTCATCTTAGCTCATCCGATGATCGCCGGTGAGCTTGCCACGATAATTGCCACCAATCGCTTGCGCCAGTGCACCTCCTTCTCTCCGACCGCCACCACGCGAGCTCAAATTTGTTGGCCACTGCTCAAGGGCCCTATAAATTGAGCACACCCTCGGCTCCGCTAGGTATTCAAGCACCCAGCACACCCACTCGTGCCTCCAATTGTTCACGTGAGCCCCCGAATTGCTCACTTTCCCAAATTGGGTTTCCGCCACCGTAAAAAGGTCCTCGCCGTGGCTAGCTCATTTTAGGTCCGATCTTGTCCTCTGCTCTCTTGTTTCAGCACCCTTACATGCCCCTGATGCTCCTCCACTCATTTGATTAAGCTAGACTGCCCTAGATCGTCGGGATCACTTATGCTCATCCGTTGTTCGCACTGTCTCCGTGGACAAGGTGATTTAGAGCTCGAACTATGCAATTGATCGAGGGGAAACGTTTGTTAGGTGTTGAATTAGGTCTCAACCAAGTTAGAGCACCGGTCATTGAGTGTCGTGGCTGGTACAGGTTCGCCGGAGCTCGGTTCTTCGTCGCTCGCCATCGAGGACCTCGCGTTGTGAAGAATTAGAACATGGGGGGTTTCGGTGTAAATGTCAGTCAGACAAAACAATAGTGCCGCAGACACTTTCGGGTTGTTTAAAAGGCTAGGGTCTTCTTTGCAGAGTCGGCACCGCGGGCGCGTTCTGCCAATGCTGGGCCGGCTTGGGCCAGATTCAGCCCAATACTATTGACTCTTTTTCTTTTTCTTTTTCTGCCAGGATTAAAAGATTTCTAGAAAATTGAAGAAAAATGCTAAAAATGCAAGACCAATTTTGCTAGGTTCCTAATTTCTTGTAGTACTTAATAAAATAGTAGCATGATTTTTAGTCCAAATATGGAAATATGGAGTATTTAAAATAGCCAAAACTTATACTCCTGGAATTTTAGAAATTGATTAATAACTCCAAAAATCACTAAACTTTTTAGATAAGCTCTAAATATTATTTAGAAGCCTTGGGTAAAGTTTGGCATGATTTAGACAATGTTTGGTACCCAAGCCCCAAAACCCTAACCTTCTAGTGATGCCTGCTCTAGGAACTTCAGTTCTGATTCCAAAAACCTTAGTTTCCTGGAGCCCCGTGAAAGAAAATTGTATTCAAGACCTTAGATAATATACTTTTATTATCTTTGCATTTTCATAAGCATTACATGAGCATTCATGGTTATATATGTGATATATATATATATATATAGAAAACGAAGAAGAAGTAGAAGTTGAAGAAGCAAGAGCTACACCACCACCACCACCTGAAGACCCACCAGCCAGGAACTGCTTTTATTTTGACACCTGAGGAGCAGAGCCCGACTCACCTATAACACAAGGCAAGCCCCGGTGCATTCGCCACCTCCTTGCTATTTTAAAATCTTTATCACCTTGTTTGCTGCATTAGGTGATAGGAGTTGTGTGCCAAACAATTGATGCATTTCCTTCCTTGGAAAATTGAATACCCTTCCTTGATACCCTTTTACAAAAAAGATTTTTGATGCTTAGCCTTGCTCTAGAAAAACAAAATGTTTTGTTTTGACAAAAGATGATGCTTCAAGTGGGTGGGATGTTTTCAAAATAAAACTTGATGGTGGATCCATCATGGCCGTGATGGGTTCAACATCGGAAAAGATGTACCTCTGCCAGGTACCAAACTTTGGGTTAAATGATAAAGCTGAGACCGGGCAGGTGACTTGCACGAGAAGAGAGTCTCGGTGTAGTGTCTCCGTCTAAGTTGATTAAGGACTATCTCGATGTAGGCTTGCTGATCGAGGACCTTTTAACTAGTCACATGCCTCATCATGGGTAAGCTTTGCCTCGGGCAGACTAATACCAGAATAAGATAACATGCAATGGGAGTGGAGAGATGGCGAGAGTAGCGTGTACCCTTCATGGCAAGAGGCTAGACGGTGGTGTATCTATGCTCTCGGTTGGCGTGAACCTGATCTGGTCTTAAGAACCCCGGTGGTGAGTTGACATATGCAAGGGTTAATGTGACGGAACCTCCCAAGTCATTAGGCCCACCTACAGTTGTCCTTGTCCAACAGACACCAGACAACCCAGTAGATGTTCCTGAATCACTTGACAAGTTCGGTATCTTTTTCCTTACCTTTCCAGGAACGTTTCACCCGTCTGACAGACAATATATTCATCGGAGATGCGGAAATGCGGAAGTGATTACATAAACTTACATTTATTTAAAAAGTAGGAGTAAGTCATATAATACAGACCAGAGTGTAAAGCGAGTGCTGAAAAGTATTATTACAATACCTGGGAGGCAAAAACTCCTCCCATTAAGTTCTTTACATAAAAGTTTTTAAGGAGGACCCGGTCCTCCAGCAGCTTCATTCTTGATTGTCCTCATTTTTCACCACCTTGGTACAAAAACAACAAAAGTTTGTTGTCTCCTCACCTAAAAACAACGGGGGAATAAACCCTGAGTATGGAATTACTCAGCAAGTCTTACCCGACTAAGGAAAAGACTCTCAAGGGTATGCTGGTTTAAGGAAGTCAAGGTAAGGCTTCTCAATAATCAAAGACTCTGTTTTGCAGAAATGCTTACTAAAGTGGATCCTTAAAAATCCAGTTTTATTGATCAAGTTAAGTAAACTTACTTATCTCTAGAGTTCTCTCTAACCTAGTTCAAACACTTATCCTAAACTAGCCAAGTTCTTTATTCGTCCTTCATCTTCACTGGATTGCTACGTGTAGGGCAGTGACCAAGTCTTCATAACCGCGAAGGTACGGCGATCCGAATCGATTATACTCAGCTGAGGATCTCCGATCACATGACATATGTAGCACTTAACCCTTGCATATGTCAACCCGCCACCGGGCTTCTTAAGACCAGATCAGGTTCACGCAAACCGAGAGCACAGATACACCACCGTCCAGCCTCTTGCCACGGAGGGTACACGCTACTCTCGCCACCGCTCCACGCCCATTTCGTGTTATCTTATTCTGGCCTTAGTCTGCTCGAGGCAAGGCTTACCCATGACGAGGCATGTGACCAGTTAAAGGGTCCTCAATCATCAAGCCTACATCGACAAGGTCCTTAATCGACTCAGACGGAGACACTACACCGAGACTCCTTTCTCGTGCAAGTCACCCGCCTGGTCTCAGCTTAATCATTTAACCCCAAAGGTTGGTACCTGGCAGAGGTACATCTTTTCCGATGTTGAACCTATCAAGGCCTTTGACAGATTCACCATCAAGTTTTGTTTTCAAAACATCCCTCCCACTTTGCCAATCATCTTTTGTAAAACAAAACCTTTTGTTTTGCTAGAGCAATACTAAGCATAGTAAAAACCTTTTGTGAATACAGGGTTTCAAGGAGGGTAATCAAGTTCAAGGAAGGAAATGCAGGAATTGTTCAAGCATGCAACTCCTATTACCTAATGCAGCAAGCAAGTGAGAAAGATTTTAAAAACATCAAGGGAGGTGGCAAATGCACCGGGGCTTGCCTTTGTTTATGGGTGAGTCAGGCTCAGATCCACAAATATCGAAGTAGAAACAATTCTCAGCCTGAGTTTCCAAGGGTGGTGGTACTTGCTCTTCAGTGGCTTCCACTTCTTCCTCGTGTTCTAATCATAACCACATATGTATATAAGAATGAATGCCATGTAATGCTCATGAGAGTGCAAAGATAATATAAACTTATTATCTAAGTCTTGAATACAATTTTCCTTCACGGAACTCCGAGAACTTAGGGTTTCCGGAGTTGGTAAAGGAGTTCACAAGGCAGGGGGGTTTTGGGGTTTGGTGATCAAACAAGGTCCAAATCAACCGAAATTCTACCCAAGGCTTCTAAATAATATGAGCAACTCATATAAAAATTTTGAGCATTTTTGGGATTACCATTTATCTTTTAAAAATCCAGAACTACTATCTTATACTATTTTAAATACCTTAAAATTCCTAATTTAACCTAAAAATCATGAAACTATTTTTATTTAATTCTAGGGAAAATAAGAAGTCTAGGAAAATTAGTTTCACAATTTTACCATTTTTCTACATTTTTCCATAATAGTTTTGGCTTTGGAATAAAAAGAAAAGGAAAAAACAGTGAATAGTACTGGGCCAAAAGCAGCCCATACGACCCAGCGGCACAGGAAACGCGCGCCCGCGCCCGCGCGCTCTGGCAACTTTGCACAGAGGCCCACGTTGAATGAATAATTCCTTAAGCGTCCTTAGCTACTGTTTACCCTCTCTCTGACATTTACAAAAGGGTCCCTGGGGTTTTGTTTCTTCTCCAAGGAGCTCCCCGACCGCGGCGCGCTCATTGTTCATCCCTGCCGTGGTTCATACCGGCCATGGCCAGCGACGGCGGTTACGGCCAACTACCGGGGAGGCATCACTAACCTACGACGGCCTCGGAACACACATCAATTTGACCCGAACACCCCGAGAATGGCCGGTCCACGTGCACGGCGGAAACCGAGCACAGGAGTACATGGTCCCGCCAAACCATGGTCGATCAGAGCAAACAGGCGCCACCATGAGCTTTGCAAGCATATAGAGGCATGGAAACGACACTTGAATTGAATAGGCACTCACCAGAGTGGCCCAGCCACGGGCGGGCTGTTCTTCGCGATGCGGCAGACCAGTTTGGGGGAAAACCCGAATTGCAGAGCTACGGTGAACGAGTGGAGATGGGAGTGGGTGCTATAGCTTGACGATTACATGGCGCAACCGACCAGGCCCTCAATTTATAGAAGGGTAAAGCGGTGGCCAGTGGATTTGGGGAGGACGCGCGGCGGCCAGAATGAAAGGGTGAGTCACCGGCGCGACTTACAGTGGCACTTATTGGTTGAGGAGCTACGGCGGTCATCATCGAGCTGGTGCGGCTAGTGGCGACGTGTTTAACGGCTGGAAGCGTGGCACAATCACGGCGCAGAACAACAACTCCGACGATAGCCAAGGAGCCACGTCGCCGGCGTAAAAGGTGAGGGACAGCGAGGCCACAGTGGTTCATACCCATCTGGAATGAGATCTTTTCAAGACCAGCGAAATCCATTCACCCGCGATTCGAATCTCGTCGCTCGGCCCAACTCCGGTCGCGCGGATCACCGGCGACGAGCTGTCCAAGCTGGCATCCTGATCCATACACTGTACCATGGGGAAGTTCAGTTAAATGCGCCTGACAGCCACGATTTAGGGCCAAATTGCTCCTAAATTCCAATGGCAACACACCTAAGTTTCTGCAGCAAAGTTGTTCTTGTATGGTAGCTCTACAACTTTGTTATAGCAATCCAAGGTAAATTCCCGCTGGATCTTAGTCTAAATGGCTCTTAATGTTGGATCAAAGTCATTGTCCAACTGAAGTTCAGTCTATATTAGCCTGATAGTCCAACTTTGGGCAAGATTATCTTCAAATTTCTCACAAGAACATGGCTTGCACTCTTAAGCAAACTTGTTATCCATTAATAGGTCTACAAGTTTGATGTGGTACCCCAGGGCAAAAACCCTATATTTTGAAAGATACAGGGCTCCAAAGTTGAGTCCTCAACACTGAATTTCAGACTTAACCAAAAAGGGTCAAGTATGGCTCTTTTGCACTTAAGTCCAAATCTCAAGTTTTGGATTGCAAATTCACATATGAGTGACCCAAATGACTTAAGACACTTACTTAACTAGGTTTTTGCACTTTAGTCCAAAAGTGGACTAATTTTGCACATATGCCCCTAGGGTATGGATTTAGGGTTTTCCAGGGTTCTAATTGAGATTTTTGGTATCCCAGGGGTATAAATGTGATTCAACTTTGTTTTTGGGGACATTTTATGACTCTTTCCCTAAAGCCTTTAGGTTTTCTCTTCTTGGGTTAAGTTTTACCCCTCTGAGCCTTATTTAGGGTCAGGTTCCCTACCCAGGGTCCTATTTGGAAAACACCAAAAACAATACACTTGTTTGAAATTTTTACCTAGTGAATGCACTCTAGGTGTGTCAAACATATGCAATGCCAATGTTTATGATGTCATCCTCAAGTTTTAGTTACAGTAACACCAGGGGTGTTACAGTTAAGTGCTACATATGTCTTGTGATTGGAGATCCCCAGCTGGGTATTAATCGATTCGAATCACCGTTACTTCTCGGACATGAAGACTTGGTCATTTCCCTACACGTAGCATTCTAGTGAACAAGAAGGGTTGATAAGAAAATGGCTAGTATATGCCAAGTGCTTGAACTTGGGTAGAAAGAACTCTAGATTCAAGTAATGACTTAACTTGCTAATAAAACTGGATTTTAAGGATTCACTATTAGTAAGCATTTTTGCAAACAGAGTCTTGATTATTGATTAAACCTTACCTTGGCTCCCTCAAGCCAGCATATCCTTGAGAGTCTGTTATTTTGACAGGTAAGACTTGCGAAAGTACACTTCGTACTCAGGGTTTTCGAACCCATGTTGTTATAGGTGAGGAAGCAGCAAATTTTTGTTGCTTTTGTTCCAAGGTGGTGCCTAAAGAAGAAAACCAGAACTGAAGCCTCAGGAGGAAGGGTCCTCCTTTAAAAATTTTTTACTGTTAATCGGGAGGACTGTTAATCGGGAGGGGTTTTTGCCTCCCAGGGTTGTAATAATACTACTCCAGCACTCTTATATTTTTTCTTGGTCTGTAATAATAATACTCTTTCTATACTTTAATATAAAATAAGTTGCTATAACTGCTTCCGCATACTCGTACCTCTGATGTGTTGTAATATCTGCGTGACGGGTGAAACGCTCTTGGGCATGGTAAAGAATTCAGATAACGAACTTGTCAAGTGATTAGGTGCACCTGCAGGGTTGTCCAAGGTCCGATGGATAAGGACAACTGTAGGTGGGCCTAATGACTTGTGAGGTTCTATCACAATGCAGAGCCAGATGACAAGATACATGATGCAACATACCCTCTTCGTGGCTTTGGAGGAAGATAGATCGTGGCACTTGGCAAGATAACAATGTCAGTCACCTTTGGCTACGTTAACAACACAAGGACAGAGCAAGCTGTCTTTGATATTATTGATATGGAGTATCCATACAATGCAATCATTGGTCGAGGGATGCTCAATGCCTTCGAAGCAATACTCCACCTAGCATACCTCTGCATGAAGATACCTTCAGAACAAGGGCCCATTGTTGTACATGGTAGTCAAGAAGCTGCTAGGAGACCCAAAGGAAGTTGGATGGATTCGAAGGCTATTCATGATATAGATGAAGTCGAAGCTTATCAGTAGTATAAGCACAAAAGAGAAAAGGCTGCTTTGGTAGATCAACCAAAGCCTATGCTCTTGTGTGAAGACATAGCCGAGCAAAAAGTACTGCTGGAATCTCAACTATCTGATGAACAAGAAAAGACTTTGCTAAGATTTTTATTTAACAACAAAGATGGTTTTGCTTGGACAGCCAATGATCTCTGTGGTGTTAATAGAGACATCATTGAACACTCACTCAATGTGGACCCGTCCTTCAGACCAAGAAAACAGAGGCTTCAGAAAATGTCCGATGATAAAGCCGAAGGTGCACGAAATGAAGTAAAAAGACTTCTAAGTGTCTGCGTTATTAGAGAAGTAACATACCCAGAGTGGTTGGCCAACACTGTCATGGTGAAGAAAGCTAAAGGAAAATGGAGAATGTGTATTGATTTTACAAATCTCAACAAGGCATGTCCAAAGGATGAATTCCCATTGCCAAGAATAGATTCCCTAGTGGACGCAACAGCTACTTCGGAACTCATGAGCTTATTGGATTGCTACTCAGGCTATCATCAAATCTGGATGAAAAAGGATGATGAGCCGAAGACAAGCTTCATAACTCCTAGTGACACCTATTGTTATCTTTGGATGCCTGAGTGGCTCAAGAATGCTGGAGGAAGCTTCAGCAGAATGACTACCAAAGTTCTTCACTCTCAAATTGGCAGAAATGTGCTAACATATGTCGATGACATCATAGTAAAAAGAACAAAACAAGAGAACCATGTTACTGATTTGCAAGAGACATTTGCCAATTTCAGACAAGTTGGTCTCAAGTTAAATCCAGAAAAATGTGTCTTTGGAGTAAAGAAGGGCAAGTTTCTCGGCTGTTTGGTGTCGACAAAGGGTATTGAAGCTAACCCAAGAAAAATCGAAGCTATCCTTCGAATGGAGCCGCCAAATTCGAAAAAGGGGGCTCAAAGGTTAGCAGGAAGACTGACATCACTAAACAGATTCATTTCAAGATCAGCAGAGAGGAATCTCCCCTTCTTTGAAATACTGAAATTAGTCAAAGTCTTCCAATGGGGTCCAGCCTAACAGAAAGCCTTCATCAGGGAAGCCACTTCTTTGAAATATTGAAATCAGTCGAAGAGCTGAAGCAGTATTTGATAGATCTAACAACTCTAACTCCACC
The DNA here is from genome assembly GCA_029449295.1 of Zea luxurians. Lineage (NCBI taxonomy): Eukaryota > Viridiplantae > Streptophyta > Magnoliopsida > Poales > Poaceae > Zea > Zea luxurians. The sequence continues at coordinate 25,696,138 of JAOPSE010000014.1, forward strand.
TTCATCAGGGACCCCATTGCTTCTATACGTGGCTGCATCTCATGCTGCGGTTAGTGCAGCACTTGTACAAGAGAAATAAGATGGCCAGATAAAAGCAAGCACCGATATACTTTGTCTCTGAAGTACTAAGCACATCAAAGAAGAATTACACAGAATCGGAGAAGGTACTGTATGCTGTATTGATGGCCTCAAGAAAGCTTCGACACTACTTCCAAGCATATCATATAGTAGTGCCTTCATCACAACCCTTGAAGGACATAATGAGGAACAGAGAAGCCATAGAAAGGGTCAGAAAATGGGCCGCAGAACTATCACACCCGATTTTGGAAGGTAAACCGAATGCAAACCATGTACGTGCCAGGATCAGAACTCACGTACACTGCGATTATATAATTGGACATCATCACACAGTGCTTGAATTAAATATCGGAAAGGTACTTTATTACATCGAGATGTCCAAGACATCCATAGAGTCTAATACATAAACATTGTTCAACATAAAAATCAAAGTGTGGAATCATGAAACGTAGAAGCTAAGCCTACACAGGCAGCTGACTGGGGGTTTGCCACTAAGAAAGAACTATAACTCGTCATATTCCTGGAACTCCTCGAAGTCATCCATGTTGCCAACTTCACCTCCTGAGCACTGAGAACAGTGGGGACAACCTGGGGTGGGGTGGTTTGTAAAGCAAGGGTGAGTACACTTGAACGTACTCAGCAAATGTCCCGTTTGGCTAAAGTGGACTAGCTGTATGTGGAGTTAAGGTTAAGCAGTTGCTTTTAGTTGGTCAAGTTTTATTATTATAAGTAGAGCCAAATTTTAGTAATAACCCAGTTATTACCCAGAGGCACTCCCTCCAAGAGGAAATACCAGAGATCAGGATTATAATCACCATTGTTAATCATCATCATAAAAGTAACCATTGTTCTTCTAATCGAAGAGGATCCCAAGGCTGCTCATAACCGTGAGCATGGCTGATATACCAGTTTCTAACACTCTGCAGAGGTTGCACACTTTACCCACAAGCCGTGATTCCCATTCTGCTCGGGGTTCTAGCCTCCCCATTGATGACTACTAAGGTGACCTAGCAGGGTCTCACTACGTAGCCTTTACAAAGATTTCCCAGAGGTCATATCCGCCCGTTAGGATTCTCTAGTTTGATAAACATAGTACATCTCCCCAAAGGAAGGGTGACTAACAAAAACCAAATCAAAGAACCTCTGCAACCAGCCTCGGTAGAGCAAGTACTGTGCCCAGACCCCATTGATAGCCCTACGACGAAGCCAACTACTCCTCTGGTTCCTCTAATTAATCGGCTATGGGAGTCCCATTCCACCCTCATGGTTGCACTGTTATCCTGGGTTGTCACTCACCAAACAGGTCCTTATGGAGATGTACTCAGGAAACAGCCCGAACCCCCTAAAGTAATCTCAAGGACCCCATCAGGATAACATCATCGTATCATAAAAGATCACATCATGTTCATTGATTAAGTTTAAGCAATAGAATAAGCTAACCATGATTAACCCAAAAAGGTAAACAAGGGTAAGGTAAGTATAGACTAGTCAATCCTTAGGTTTCAATAAAGTAATACGGGACAATGAATTATAAAGTAAAGTAGGACATGATAGGTCTAAGAACACTTGCCTTCACCAGGTTGCTGCTCAGGGAGGTCTCCAACAACACACTTAGGAACCTCGGACTGCTTGTTGTCTAAATAAAGCGAGCATGCATTCAATACATTTGGAAAGTACAAATGAACATCACACCAAACATGTACAAACATTGGAACACATCTTAAAAAGACACAATACTACATAAGGGATAATGAGTCCAAAGTATAACATGAACTATATCATAAATTAACTTTATTTGAAAATAGATTATTATTTCTCGAAATGTTATTTACAAGTGCATAATCATCGATCAATTTATTTTATTGTGACCTATAATTGAGAACAGAGATGAACTCATGCAATACCTATCATTAACCTCACAAGTTTAAACATGATTAAATCTCTAAGGTTCTCCTTTTATTTTATTTTATTAAATAAATAAAACTACATCTATATTAGTCCATATTCAATCATAAAAATTAGAATGTGCAGACGGTAAGTGAAACCATTTTATTTAAACAGAGAATAATTCTATGAACAGTTTGCAAGTTGAATCACTAAATTTGGAGTTCATATGCAAAAGTTATGAAATAAACAAGTTTGGGAATTCAAAATATGAAATTAGGGCTAATTCTGGGAATATTTAAAAGTCTAGGGCTAAGTCTGTAGGAATACAGGGGTCCACACGCGAAAACCAGGGATGGCGGGTTGATTTCCAATAAACTGAGGGTCTCTTTAATAAAACAGCCACGTGAAGTGGTATCGGGTGAATCTAACCGTCGGATCTAAAATCAATGGCTGAGATTAGGTCTGCGGCCGAGGGCGCGCGCGCGCGGGCGCATGAGCACTGACAAGCGGGCCAGGGACGTCAGCGGCAGAGGGGGAGGGCGCACTGACCGAGCGGGCCCAGCGCCAGAGGACTTGGGCACTGACAGGCGGGCCAAGGCGCCAGGGCGCGCGTGTGCGAAGCGGTATCCTGTGGTCCGGGCCGTTCGATCTGAATCGGATGGAGGGGACCAGACCAAGGAAGGATGAGTGGTCTGGGCCGTGCGATCAAGATCGGACGGGGGAAATCAGACCTGGAAGGATGAGCGGTCTGGGCCGTGCGATCTGAATCGGACGGGGGGGGGGGGGGGTGGGGGTCCGAACCAGGGGGAAACAAATGGCTGCGAGCGGCGCCGCTCCTCTCCACGACGGTGAAGTCACCGGAGATGAGGCAGGCGCGAGCTACGGTGGGTTCGAGGTCGCCGGAGTTGGGCAGAGGGGAAGAGGGCGCCACGGCGAACTCAATGGCGGGGAAGAGGCCATGAATCCACGGGCAGAGAAGGGAGAACGGCAGTGAGAAGGTCTCAGGCAGGCCGGAGAAACTTCGGTGAGCCATTCTAGCCACGGGGAGGGGTCCTAAGGCGCGCTAAGGCCTAGGCTAGCTTCAACAGAGGCAGGGGTGACACAAGAACCTACTCCGGGGAACTAGACCGGGATAAATCGGCCGGTCACCGCGCGAGCACGACCGACCGCCGCGGCCGAGCACCGGCGAAGGTGAAATTGGCTGAACACAGGGCACAATAAGGGAAATTGGGCACGTGAATGAGTGTTTCACCTCGGGGCGGAGCTCGGGGAGGCTTGGAGCAGTCTCCGGCGAGCTGGATGGCCGGGAACGTGGGCGCGGGTCTCCGGCGGCGGCTGGCGGCAAGGGCGGAGCACGAGAGAGGGCGAAGCTGTGCGAAATGAGGTGAGGGGTGTGCGCGGGGCACTAGCGGGGCTCTATGAAGGGAGCTGGGCGCGTGGGCGGGCGTCGTGGCCGAGAAATCCGGCGACGCGCATGTGCCGGTCCACGGCGAGCGCGAAGATGGTGAAACTGACAGGGCAGGCCCACAACGCAGAAAGAGAAAATAAGGGGCACGCGAGGCAACGGCTCGACGACTGGCGATTTGGGCCCGCGAGACAGAGAGAGAGAGGGAGCGCGCGGGGAAGAAAACTGGTGCTGATAGGTCAGCCCCACTGGGTAGCGAGCGAGAGAGGGAGGGCGCACGCGAGGGAGAACTGCCGCAGACTGGCGGGGTCCGCCTGTCAGGCGGCGCGGGCGCATGGCCTGGCCGGGTTTAGTGGGCCGACTGGGCTACTTTCTCTTTTCCTTTTTCTCTAGATTTTGTAATTCCTTTTCTATTTCTTTTCTCTAGGGTTTTCAAACCCAAATTGAAATTAGATTTCAAATTCAAATAAATTCAAACGTTTGCAACACTTCAAAGAATATTTTAAACTCAGCATGATGCAACATGTCATGACTCATAAGGTTTTGGAAAAAATAAATAATTAACCTCCACTAGTTTAGGCTATCTCTAATCAAAAAGGAAAAAGGGAGAATGAATATATAGAGAGAGAAAACCTAGAGTGAGAAAAAGAAGAGTATCACATGATTTTGGGTGATAATTAGAAAGAAATTTTATACCCCCAAAATCAGGGTGTTACAGACCTATCCCCCTTAAAGGAATCTCGCCCTCGAGATTCAGGGCTAGCTAGAAAAGAGCTCAGGGTACTTGGCTTTTAAATCATCTTCTCTTTCCCAGGTTGCTTCTTCTTCTGAGTGATGGCCCCATTTTACTTTGCACATTCTGATGGTGTTCCTCTGGGTGACCCGATCTGCTATCTCCAGAATTTGAGTTGGCTTCTCAATAAAAGTCAGATCTTATTGAACTTCAAGATCCTTTGCTGGCAAACGCTCTTCTAGCACTCTTAAGCATTTCTTCAACTGAGACACATGGAACACATCGTGCACAGATGATAGATTCTCTGGTAAGCTGAGTTGATAAGCCACTTCTCCTTGTCTTGCTTGAATCTAATACGAGCCGATATAGCGAGGTGCTAACTTACCTTTGACTCCAAACCTCTTGGTTCCTCTAATGGGCGACACTTTCAAGTAGACATAGTCTCCCACTTCAAAATTGAGTTCTCTTCTTCTGGTGTCAGCATAGCTTCGTTGTCTGGACTGTGCTGCCTTCAAATTCTCCCGGACCATTCTGATGTTCTCTTCGGCTTCAAGCAGAATATCTGGTCCGAACACCTGTCTTTCACCAGGTTGGTCCCAATGCAGTGGAGTTCTGCAATTCCTTCCATAAAGCGCTTCAAACGGTGACATCTTCAGGCTGGCTTGGTAGCTGTTGTTGTAAGAGAATTCTGCATATGGTAGCCTCTTGTCCCAACCTGACTGATCTTGCAAAGCACAAGCTCTCAACATATCTTCAAGAATCTAGTTAGTTCTCTCAGTTTGGCCATCTGTCTACGGGTGATAAGCTGAGCTGAATTTCAAGTGGGTACCCAAAGCTTCATGTAACTGCTACCAAAAATGAGAGGTGAACTGGGTGCCTCTATCTGATACTATCTTCTTCGAAACGCCATGCAAGCACACAATCCGAGCCATGTATAACTCTGCCAACACTGCGCTATTATAGGTGGTCTTGACTGGTATGAAATGGGCCACCTTTGTCAAACAGTCCACTACTACCCAGATGGAGTCATAACCAGCTCGAGTGCGGGGCAGACCAACTATAAAGTCCATCCCAATCTCATCCCTTTTCCACTGAGGAATCTGTAACGGCTGCAACAAAGCTGCGGGTCTCTGATGCTCGGCCTTGATCCTCTGACAACTGTCGCATCTGGCCACATACTCTGCTATCTCTCTCTTCATACCGTACCACCAGAATCTCTTCTTCAAGTCTTGGTACATTTTCTCACTACCAGGGTGTATAGAATATGCTGTCTCATGAGCTTCCTTGAGAATCAGTTCCCGGTTCTTTTTGATGTCGGGAACACATAGTCTATCCTTGAACCATACCACTCCTTCTGCATCTTCACGAAAATCTAGACCTTTCCCATCGATGATAAGCTGCTGGATCTCGTTGATTTTCTCATCATCCTTCTGACCCTTCCTGATGTCTTGCTCCAAAGTGAGCTCTAGCTCAATTGTCACTCCTTGAGTGTTGTTCAGAAATCCGAGACTCAACCTGTCGAATTCCTTTGCTAGCTCATATGGTATCGGGTGAGCAGCCAACATATTGACTTGACTCTTCCTGCTAAGAGCATCTGCAACCACATTTGCTTTGCCTGGGTGATAATGAATCTCCAGTTCATAGTCTTTGATCAATTCTAGCCATCTTTGCTGCCTCATGTTTAACTCTGACTGAGTGAATATGTACTTGAGGCTCTTGTGGTCCGTGTAGATATCACATTTCTGCCCATAAAGATAATGTCTCCAGGTCTTCAATCCATGAACCACTGCTGCTAACTCTAGATCATGAGTAGGATAGTTCTTCTCATGAATCTTCAACTGTCGGGACGAGTATGCCACTACTTTCCCTTCCTGCATTAACACACATCCTAGTCCGGTGTACGAAGCATCACAGTATACTGAGAATGGCTTGTGAACATCTGGCAGAACTAACACCGGTGTTGTTGTCAACTTCTGCTTCAACATCTCAAATGATTCTTGGCACGCTGGGGTCCACTTGAACTCAACCTTCTTTGCTAGCAAAGCTATCATTGGTCTGGCAATCTTGGAGAAACCCTCAATGAAACGCCGATAATAACTAGCCATTCCAATGAAACTCTTGATTCCTTAGACATCTTTTGGTGCTTTTTAGTCCAGAATCGCTGCTACCTTCTTTGGATCCACAGCTAGTCCATCTCGGTTTATAATATGACCCAAGAATAAAACTTCACTGATCCAGAACTCGCACTTGCTAAGCTTGGCATACAGCTGACAATCTCGTAGCCTATGAAGTACTTTCCCCAAATGCTCCTCATGCTCTTGCTCATTCTGGGAATATACAAGAATATCATCAGTGAACACCACTACGAACTTGTCGAGGTAGTCCATGAATACACTGTTCATCAGGTACATGAAGTAAACTGGCGCATTCGTCAATCCGAATGACATAACCATGAACTCATATAGTCCATACTTAGTGATGAATGCTGTCTTCGGTATATCTGCAGGTCGGATTCTGAGCTGATGGTAACCTGACCTCAGATCTATCTTTGAGAACACACTGGCTCCTCTCAACTAATCAAATAGGTCTTCAATTCGAGGAAGAGGGTACATGTTCTTGACAGTGACTTCATTCAAAGCTCTGTAATCGATGCACATCCTCTTCGTGCCATCCTTCTTCTCCACAAATAACACTGGGGCTACCCAAGGTGAGGTACTTGGTCTGGTGTAGCCTTTCTCTAACAACTCATCAATTTGCTTCTTGAGTTCCACCAACTCTGGTCCGGACACTCGATAAGCTCTCTTGGAAATAGGGGCGGTGCCTGGGATAAGCTCTATGGCAAATTCAACTTTCCTTTTAGGTGGCATGCCTAGTAACTCTTCAGGGAATACATCGAGGAATTCTGACACAATCCTAATTGCTTCAATCGGATTGGACTCCTTGTCATCTACTGATAAATGGTGACAAGCACCTTCTTCTAGTTTAGGTAAGTATAGCTTGGTTACTACTTCCTTTCCAGATGGGGACACCAACTTAACTGTTCTCTTGTCACAACTAACAGTGGCTTGATTTCTGTGTAGCCAATTCATCCCTAGAATGACATCTAACCCTTGAGTTCCCATGACTACTAGGCTAGCGGGGAAGGCTATCCCCCTTATTTCAATCCTTAGATTCGGACAAATCCTATCGGACTGAACTTTTCCCCAACTGAATTAACTCTCAAAGGTGGGATCATTGGTTCTATGGGGATGTTTTGTGATTCTACCCAAGATGCAGAAACAAAAGAATGTGTGGCACCAGTATCAAATAATACTTTTGCTGGGTAGGATTCGACTGGAAACATACCTACTGCCACGTCCTGAGCATCCTGGATTGTTTCGGCCTCCAGGTGATTCACCTTTCCACGGTTGTAAGCCTGACCACAGACTCCTGGTGCTTGCTGTGGTGCTCCTTGTCTTGCTGGGGCATTGACTACTGGCGGTTGCTAGGCTACTTTCTTTGGGTAATGATTCGCCCAATGGCCTTGTTCCCTACAGTGGAAACATGCACGACTTCCTCCTTGAGCTGGCGCTGCTTGATTGTTCTGGTTGGTTACTGGGGCAGGAAGATGGGCTACCTGGTTGCTCTGACGCTGGTATTGATTTCCTCCTTGCTGGTTGTTCCGACGGTACTGCTGCTACTGCTGAGGAAACTGTCTCTGGTACTGCTGCTGCTGGTTCTGACGTTGATGCTGATGCTGGTGCTGGTGCTGACACTGATGCTAGGGCTGGTGACCTTGCTTGAATTGCTATGGCGAGTTGCCTGAGTAGCAGGGATGACTACTACTCCCGGCCTGAGGTCCACCAATCTTGCGCTTCCTATCCTCCATCTCCGACGCTTCCTTTCAGTCATGATTGCTTTGCCTGTCAGATGCTGGAAGGTGGGGAAAGTGTGGTTCATCAACTGATAATGGAGGGGATCAACCAATCCTCTCAGAAACCGGTACTGCCTCTTGGCATCTGTGTTGACATCTTCTGGGGCATAACGTGACAGCTGCAGAAACTTATCCCTGTACTCACTTACGGACAGGGGACCTTGCTTCAGGGCGAGAAACTCCTCCTTCCTTACTATCATCAGTCCCTCGGGCACATGGTAGCGACGGAAGTTGTCCCTGAACTCCTCCCAAGTAATGGCTTCAGGGTTGGCATGGGTGGCGAGGTAAGACTCCCACCAAGATTGTGCTGCTCCCCTCAGCTGTCGGGGACCATACAACACCTTCTCTCGATTATTGCACTGGGTAGTGTGCAACTCACGCTCCATGGTACGCAGCCAATCTTCCGTGTCCATGGGGTCAGTAGAGTGGGCAAAAACAGGGGGATGGCCCCTCATGAATTCTGCCCGCTTGTCTCTAGGCACTTGTGGTATCTGGACTTGCACTGGAGGCTGAGGTGGTCGTGGCTGCCGCTGAACTTGCTGCATCACTGCTAATGTCTGACCAATTGCCTGAACTGCCTAGGTCTGCATCAAGAACATTTGCTCAATGGTCATCGGGGGTGGCAGTGGCAAATGCTGCTGCGGAGCTGCCTCCTCTTGGGGTGCCTGCTGCTCTGGCTGTGCACGCCTCGCACCTCTGCGTCTGTTCTCAGACATCTGTAGAAACCACACACATATATCAAATCTGACTCTGCAGTCTTTCAGCATAAGAAAAGATGTATAGAAGATCTCCATAGCAATGAACAAATGACCATCTTCACTGACAACTTCTCAGATAAAGAGGAAAGGGGAAATAAAGGGATTACCCAACTAAATAACTGACTTTATTAATAACTACACCAAGTTGCAGGAAATACCCATAGCTTGATGACAATCATTACAAAGATCCAACTTCAGTACATGTTCATCATAACAAGCATCCAACAAAAGATAACCTAACTAAGTCTGACTAAGACTGGCTAGACTAAGACACTGAACTAAGCATTATTACAGACTCTGACTCCACTGATCTATGAATCCAAATCTATCCGGGTCCTGCAGTCTGGGGTACCATGGTCGAAGCGACCACGGGACGGTGAACGGTAAGGGTGCTGAATCCCAACAGGGGTGGGAGAACCACCATCCAGATAGTGGCGTGCTGCGCACTCAGCACGCAATTCCACAACCTCCGCCTGAACCTTACCCAACTCATCAAGGGCGTGGTCCAACTCTGTGTTGAGCACAGCGACCAGATTGACCATGCTGCTCAGCCTGGGATTGTCCTCACCGACTGGCAAGACAATCACACCTCCAACATTGTCGGTCGAATGGTGAGGATAGTACTTCAGGTCAAGGCCATCAGCTACCCTGTTGAACAACGCGCAATACTGAGAAAGTGCCCGTGGTGCTGCATCTTGCATGGCTACCTCGGTAGTATCCCTCTTAGTGATAGAATAGTGCTCTAAGAAGGCCTCTACACCCCGGAGATCATCGTCTAGATGGCGCACCAAGCAAGTAGCCTCCCACTGGTCCGAGTATAGCCCGCGACGATGCTGGTAGACTACACAATGGTACTCGATAGACCAAGTGTGCCGGTCGAAAGCCCGACACAACATGGTATCGAGAGCGTCGTGGAAGTGACACCCGCGAGCAGTGTCACGAGTGATGGGTCTAGCGATCCATCCCTCCGGCTCCAGCTCCGACACCTTTGAACGCTTCGTGCCGTGGCTCGAACTGCCACCGGCGTCGGCGTCGTCTCCGTCTCCATCGGGGTCTCCTCCAGCAGTCGGGATGCCCTATGGTGGTGCAGGGGAAGGCGGCCTCTCAGACTCCACCTCCCGCTGAGGCGAGGGGGAAGAGTCCTGCTGCTCCTGCTCTTGCTCCTGCTCCTGGCGTCGGCACTCCAGCTCCTGGCGTCGGCACTCCAGCTCCTTGTGCAGGCGACAATGCTGTCTCTCCAAGTGACTGGACTGACCTGGCACCGTGCGACGCAGTGGACGCTCCGCCAGGCGAGAAGGAAAAAAGGGGATCACAGACTTACGTGCAGTGCACCTAAGACGAGCCATCTACAAAAGACATCATAAGCACAAGAGTAAGAGTAGAACTATGGGACCAGAAAGTAAACAGAAAGAAAAGTGAGATAAAACTTTTGAGATAAGTAAACAACATAGAGTTGGTCAAGATGACCATCTTTTGAAAAGACATTGAGGTCAAGGTAAGAGCGGGGGTCTATAGTCCTTAGGGCAACCATTCTAGTCTAGGTTAGCGGTCCTACAGTCAGCAAGGCTTTGATACCACTTATGTCACACCCGGTTTTGGAAGGTAAACCGAATGCGAACCATGTACGTGCCAGGATCAGAACTCATGTACACAGCGATTACATAATTGGACATCATCACACAGTGCTTGAATTAAATAGCGGAAAGGTACTTTATTACATCGAGATGTCCAAGACATCCATAGAGTCTAATACATAAACATTGTTCAACATAAAAATCAAAGTGCGGAATCACGAAACGTAGAAGCTAAGCCTACACATGCAGCTGACTGGGGGTTTGCCACTAAGAAAGAACTAGAACTCGTCATATTCCTTGAACTCCTTGAAGTCATCCATGTTGCTGACTTCACCTCCTGAGCACTGAGAACAGTGGAGACAACCTGGGGTGGGGTGGTTTGTAAAGCAAGGGTGAGTACACTTCAACGTACTCAGCAAATGTCCTGTTTGGCTAAAGTGGACTAGCTATATGTGGAGTTAAGGTTAAGCAGTTGCTTTTAGTTGGTCAAGTTTTATTATTATAAGTAGAGCCAAATTTTAGTAATAACCCTGTTATTACCCAGAGGCACTCCCTCCAAGAGGAAATACCAGAGATCAGGATTATAATCACCATTGTTAATCATCATCATAAAAGTAACCAATTTTCTTCTAATCGAAGAGGATCCCAAGGATGCTCATAACCGTGAGCACGACTGATATACCAGTTTCTAAAACTCTACAGAGGTTGCACACTTTACCCACAAGCCGTGATTCTCATTCTGCCCGGGGTTCTAGCCTCCCATTGATCACTACCAAGGTGACCTAGCAGGGTCTCACTATGTAGCCTTTATAAAGATTTACTAGAGGTCATAGCCATCCGTTAGGATTCTCTAGTTTGATAAACACAGTACATCTCCCCAAAGGAAGGGTGACTAACAAAAACCAAATCAAAGAACCTCTGCAACCAGCCTCGGCAGAGCAAGTACTGTGCCCGGACTCCATTGACGGCCCTACGGTGAAGCCAACTACTCCTCTGGTTCCTCTAATTAATCGGCTAAGGGCGTCCTATTCCACCCTCATGGTTGCACTGTTATCTCGGGTTGTCACTCCCCAAACATGTCCTTATGGATAGGTACTCAGAAAATAGCCTGAACCCCCTAAAGTATTCACAAGGACCCCATCGGGATAACATCATCGTATCATAAAAGATCACATCATGTTCATTGATTAAGTTTAAGCAATAGCATAAGCTAACCATGATTAACCCAAAAAGGTAAATAAGGGTAAGGTAAGTACAGACTAGTCAATCCTTAGGTTTCAATAAAGTAATGCGGGACAGTGAATTATAAAGTAAAATAGGACATGATAGGTCTGAGGACACTTGCCTTCACCAGGTTGCTGCTCAGGGAGGCCTCCAACAAGAAACTCAGGAACCTTGGACTGCTCGTTGTCTAAATAAAGCGAGCATGCATTCAATACATTTGGAAAGTACAAATGAACATCACACCAAACATGTACAAACATTGGAACACATCTTAAAAAGACACAATACTACATAAGGGATAATGAGTCCAAAGTATAACATGAACTATAACATAAATTAACTTTATTTGAAAATAGATTGTTATTTCCCTAAATGTAATTTACAAGTACATAATCATAGATCAATTTATTTTATTGTGACCTATAATTTAGAACAGAGATGAACTCATGCAATACCTATCATTAATCTCACAAGTTTAAACATGATTAAATCTCTAAGGTTCTCCTTTTATTTTATTTTATTAAATAAATAAAGCTACATCTATATTAGTTCATGTTCAATCATAAAAATTAGAATGTACAGACAGTAAGTGAAACCATTTTATTAAAACATAGAATAATTCTATGAACATTTTGCAAGTTGAATCACTAAATTTGGAGTTCATATGCAAAAGTTATGAAATAAACAATTTTGGGAATTCAAAATATGAAATTAGGGCTAATTCTGGGAATATTTAAAAGTCCAGGGCTAAGTCTGCAAGAATACAGGGGTCCGCACGCGAAAACCAGGGACGGCGGGTTGATTTCCAAAAACCGAGGGTCTCTTTAATAAAACAGCCACGCGAAGGGGTATCGGGTGAATCTAACCGTCGAATCTAAAATCAACGGCTGAGATTAGATCTGCGGCCGAGGGTGCGCCTGTGGGCGGGCGAGCACTGACAAGCGGGCTAGGGGCGTCAGCGGTAGAGGTGGAGGGCGCACTGACCGAGCTGGCCCTGCGCTAGAGGACTTGGGTGCTGACAGGCAGGCCAGGGCGCCGGGGCACGCGTGCGTGAAGTGGTATGCTGCGGTCCGGGCCGTTCGATCTGAATCGGATAGAGGGGACCAGATTAGGGAAGGATGAGCAGTCCAGGCCGTGCGATCAAGATCGGATGGAGGAAATCAGACCAGGAAGGATGAGCGGTCTAGGCCAAGCAATCTGAATCGGAAGGGGGGGGTCCGAACTAGGGGAAACAGATGGCTGCGGGCGGCACCGCTCCTCTCCGTGGCGGTGAGGTCGCCGGAGTTGAGGCAGGCGCGAGCTAGGGTGGGTCCGGTGTCGCCAGAGTTACGCAGAGTGGAAGAGGGCGCCACGACGAACTCAATGGCGGGGAAGAGGCCATGAATCCACGGGGCAGAGAAGGGAGAACGACGGTGAGGTCTCGGGCGGGCCGGAGAAACTCCGGTGAGCTATTCCGGCCACGGGGAGGGGTCCTAAGGCACGCTAAGGCCTGGGCTAGCTTCAACAGAGGCAGGGGTGACACAGGGACCTACTCCGGGGAACTGGACCGGGTTAATCGGCTGGTCACCGCGCGAGCACGGCGGACCGCCGTGGCCGAGCACCGGCGAAGGTGAAATTGATCGAACATAGGGCGAAATAAGGGAAATTGGGCACGAGGACGGGTGTCTCACCTCGGGGCGGAGCTCGGGGAGGCTTGGAGCGGTCTCCGGCGAGCTGGATGGCCGAGAACGCGGGCGCGGGTCTCAGGCGATGGCTGGCGGCGAGGGCAGAGCGCGAAGCTGCGTGAAATGAGGTGAGGGGTCTGCGCAGGGCACTGGCGGGGCTCTATGAAGGGAGCTGGGCGCGTGGGCGGGCATCGTGGCCGAGAAATCCGGTGACGTGCGCGAGTGCGCACGCGCCGGTCCACAGCGAGCATGGAGGGGGCGGAACTGATAGGGCAGGCCCACGGCGTAGAGAGAGAAAAAAGGGGCACGTGGGGCAACGGCTCGGCGATTGGTGATCCGGGCCCGCAAGACAGAGAGAGAGAGGGAGCGCGCGGGGAAGAAAACTGGCGCCGACAGGTCGGCCCCACTGGGCAGCGAGCGAGAGAGGGAGGGCGCGCGGGTGGGAGAACTGGCGCTGACAGGTGGGGTCCGCCTGTCAGGCGGCGCGGGTGCACGACCTAGCTGGGCTTAGTGGGCCGACTGGGCTGCTTTCTCTTTTCCTTTTTCTCTGGATTTTCTAATTCCTTTTCTATTTCTTTTCTCTAGGGTTTTCAAACCCAAATTCAAACTAGATTTCAAATTCAAATAAATTCAAACTTGTGCAACACTTCAAAGACTATTTTAAACTTAGCATGATGCAACATGTCATGACTCATAAGGTTTTGGCAAAAATAAATAATTAACCTCCACTAGTTTAGGCTATCTCTAATAAAAAAGGAACAAGGGAGAATGAATCTAGAGAGAGAGAGAACCTAGAGTGAGAAAAAGAAGAGTAACACATGATTTTGGGTGATAATTAGAAAGAAATTTTATACCCCCAAAATCAGGGTGTTACAAGAACTCAATGAATTCACCATTGATTATGTACACAGGTCTTCGATTTAATCTCAGGCGTTGGCAGACTTCATCGCCGATTGGACGCCATTGGCTCAGGATGAAGAAAGAATAAATGATGCCGAAGCTTGGACGATATTTTGTGATGGGTCCTGGGGAACCTTCGGTGTAGAGGCAGCTGCTGTCCTAGTAGCACCATCCAAAGTCAGAACTCGTTATGCAGTAAGATTGGATTTCAGCTGCACAAATAATATTGCAGAGTACGAAGCCCTCCTCTTGGGGCTTCGGAAACTTAAGGCAATGGGTATAAGAAGGACGATTCTCAAGACTGATTCACAAGTTATATCGGGTCATGTGGACAAAAGTAGCAAGGCAAGAGATTCGAAGCTTGAAAAATACCTAGATGCAATCCGAAGGTTGGAAGCCTCTTTTGAAGGTTTCTTTGTAAAGAACATCCCAAGGGAAGAAAATGAGCATGCAGACTTATTAGCCAAATCAGTGGCACAGGGGCTTCCGCTACCTTCGGAGGTGTTTTTTGAAACAATAAAAGCGCCTTCAGTTGAGCTCAAGGAAAGATCACTGCTCACAATTTCACCAGTACATAGTGAATATTGGAGGGCTGAGATAGTATCTTTCCTCTAGGGCAACTGTCTTCAGATGACGAAGGTTATAATAAAAGAATGGAGGCAAGGACAAGACTATATGTAATAATAGAAGGGGAGTTATACAAGCACGGAGTTTGCTCTCTGAAAGGGAAATGGGGTTAACCATTTCCTATAAATTAATTTTGGTGGTTGACGACCAACACAAACACATGGACTAACTAGTTTGTCTAGAATTCATCTACTACAGGTGCATAAAGTTCAACAAAAACCAAGAAAGAAATCAAGATAGGGACACAATTAAAAATGGAGCAAGACTTAGAGTGTGCTGGAAAATGGTGCACCGGACACTGTCCGATGCGCTAGCCAGGCGCCTCCGAACCAGCCACTCTCGGGAATTCCTGGGCAGCCTCCACTATAATTCACTGGACTGTCCGGTGTGCCACCGGACCGTCTGGTGAGCCAACGGAGCAACGGCTAATTGGCGCCAACGGTCGACTGCAAAAGGCGCTCTGCGGTGAACAGTGCAAATGCAGAAGTCAGAGCGCAGAAGTCAGAGGGCACCAGACTGTCCGGTGCAGCAAGACGACAAGGCGCTCTAATGGTCAACTGCTCTAAACCCTAACAGTTGTGCTGACGTGGCACGCACTGGACAGTGCACAGTGACTGTCCGGTGGCGCACCGGACTGTCCGGTGTGCCCATCGCCAGCAAAAATCAGCCAACGACTATAAGTGGTTGGGAGGCTATAAATACCCCCAACCACCTCATTCACTCCCATCCAACCCTTCTAAAATCTTCATTCATTGCAAGAGCAAAAGCCCAACACTCCAAGACACAATCAAAGCAATCAATCCACTCAAAGCCCCAAAATCAACTCTAGTGCATTAGGGCTTGTGAGAGGATCACTTGTGTTCTTTTGTTGCTCTTGTCGCTTGGTTTGGCCTTTTCTTTTTCCCTTCTTCTTCTCAAGAGACTTGTAATCAAAGCAAGAGACACCTAAGTGTGTGGTGGTCCTTGCGGGGTCTAAGTGACCCGTGAGATTAAAGAAAAGGCTCACTTGGTCTAAGTGACCATTTGAGAGAGGGAAAGGGTTGAAATAGACCCGGTCTTTGTGACCTCCTCAACGGGACTAGGTTCTTTGGAAACGAACCTCGGTAAAACAAATCATCATGTTCACTCGCTTTGATTCTCGTTTGATTTGTTTTCCCTCTCTAACGTTTCCTTGCTAGTATTGATTTGAGTTGGCTCTCATACGTCATCCGCATTCTTTGAGCAACTCTTAGCAAGAGAAACATTCTTTTGACTTGAATTTTATTCTAAATGCTAACCTCGACCTTAGTGTGTGTTCAAAGTTGATAAATTTCTAGTTTCACCTATTCACCCCCCTTTAGGCGACTTTCAAGTGGTATCAGAGCCAGTGCTTCAATAAGAGCCTAACCAACTCGAAGTGATGTCTAGAGATCACGCCAAGAGGGAGATCATGATCGGCGAAAAGCCCGCAGGCTCGGGGAGGACTCTCTCAAGAGAGTCCGGCAACAAGTATAAGGAGGAATCCTCTTCCTCCATCAAGTCACATTGGAGAGGTGACAAGAAGAAGAAGAAGATGAAGAAGGTGGTCTACTATGAGACCAACTCTTCGTCACCCTCCACGTCCGGCACCGAGTCGTGAACAACTTCTAAGCGCCATGAGCGCAAGAAGTATAGTAAGATGCCCCTACGCTATCCCCGTATTTCAAAGCGCGCTCCGTTACTTTCCATACCTATCACGGAACCTCCCAAGGTATTAGGCCCACCTATAGATGTCCTTGTCCTAAGGACCTCAGACAACCATGTAGGTGCACATAATCACTTGACAAGTTTGGTCTTCTGTATCAACATCATATCGCCCAAGAGCGCTTCACCCATCACGCAGACATTACATCACATCAAAGGATAGAATAAGCGGAAGCGGATTACAATAACTTAATTTACATCCATAAAATATAGAGAGAGTATTATTACAGTACCGGGTGTTATGAGTGCATAAAATATTATTACATACTAGGGAGGCAAAACACTCTCCCGCACAAAAGTTTAGTGTTTTCAAACTAGGAGGCAAACATCCTCCCACACACACGATCACTGATTTGGCTCCTCCTTTGGTACCACCTTCGAGCAGAAACAACAAAACTCTGCTGTTTCATCACCTACAACAACATGGGTTCGAAAACATTTAGTACGGAGTGTACTTTCGCAAGTCTTACCCGACTAAGGAAAAGACTCTCAAGGATATACTGGCTTGTAGGATTCAAGGTAGAGCTGATCAAGACTCAAAGACTCTGTTTGCAGAAATGCTTACTAACAATGGACCCTTAAAAATCTAGTTTTATTATCCGGTTAAGTCATTACCTGCATCTAGAGTTCTTTCTATCCTAGTTCAATCACTTGGCCTATGCTAGCTGTCTTTTTATCAACCCTTCACTTTACTGGATTGCTACGTGTAGGGTAGTGACCAAGTCTTCATATCCAAGAAGTAACGGAGATCCGAATCGATTAATACTCAGCTGAGGATCTCCAACCACACGACATATGTAGCACTTAACCCTTGCATATGTCAACTCACCACTGGGTTTCTCAAGACTAGACCGGGTTCACGCCAACCGAGAGCACAGATACACCACCGTCCAACCTCTTGCCACACAGGGTACACGCTACACTTGCCATCTCTCCACTCCCATTGCGTGTTGGCCTTTCTGGTATTGGTCCGACCGAGGCAAAGCTTACCCATGACGAGGCATGTGGCCAGTTAAAAAGTCCTCGATCATCAAGCCTACATCGGTACGGTTCTTAATTGACTCAGACAGAGACACTACACCAAGACTTCCTTCTCATGCAAGTCACCCGCTCGGTCTCATCTTTATCATTTTAACCCAAAGTTTGGTACCTGATAGAGGTACATCTTTCCAGATGTTGAACCCATTATGGCCATGATGGATCCACCATCAAGTCTTTTCTTTAAAAACTTCGCATCCCATTATGAAGCATCATCTTTGTTTAAAACAAAACATTTTGTTTTCTAAGGCAGGACTAAGCATCAGAAAACTTTTGTAGAAAACATGTACCAAGGAATGGTAAACAATTCCAAGGAAGGAAATGCAACAATTGTTTAGCACTCAACTCCTATCACCTAATGCATCATTTCAAGTGATAAAGAGTTTAAAACAACAAGGAAAAGGGTAAATGCACCGGGGCTTGCCTTGTGTTGTAGGAGGCTTTAGGATCTGTTCCACAGATACCAAAGTAGAAGTTGTTCTCGACAGGTGGAATTTTAGCTTACGATGCAACTTCTTCTTCAACTACTACTTCTTCTTCGTTTTCTATACATAACAATACAGGTACATGAATGCTCATGTGATGGTATGAATATGTAGTTACAATAGGAACACATTAGGTTGCGTCTTGAATATAACTTTCCTTCACGGTGCCCACTAGTTACTAGAGTTTCGTAGTTTAGTACTGTATTAGGGTTAGATATCTAAACTCTAGAAGGCTAGTTTCTTGGGTTTGGGATCAAACAATGTCCAAAGCATGTCAAACTTTACCCAAGGGTTTTAATTATCATATTAGGCTCACCCAAAAAGTTTTACTATTTTGGAGCTAATAATTTAATTCTAAAATTCTAAAAGACTAGGTTTAGTCTTCTTTAAATGCCAAATATGTCATGGTTGGGACTAAAAATCTTGAAACTATTTTATTAAATACTAGAGGAATTTAGGAGTCCAGTAAAATTGGTCCCATGATTTTATCATTTTTCTAGAATTTGCTATAAATTTCCTATAAATTTCCTAAGCTTGGTAGAAAAAGGAAAGGGAAAAGAATGAACAGTGATGTGCTCAAACCAGCGCAAGTCAGCCCATCAACAGAAGAAACGCGCCCGCGCGCGCCCGCTTTGTGAAACTTGCGCAGACACCCTCGAGGATTTGAATAACCGGTAAAGAACCCTTGGCACTATTTCACTGTCTCTTTAACATTTACACAACACCCCTTGCTCTTCTGTTTCTACTCCAAACCGAATCCTAGAAACAGCGCGCTCGCCGTCGGCCATCTCTTCGCGGGAATGTGGCGGAACCGCCCAAATTATTCAACTTAAGTGCCTAAGTCCCACCTTAAAGGCTAGACCACACTTAAATAGGAATAAAACGTCAGTCCCTCGGATCTAGTCCGACGAGGCCACTAACAGGATCAAGTACCACGTACTCACTCGATGGTGAGGCAAAGAGCAAGTACAATAAAACATAAAACCATACATTAAGGAGTATTAAATTTATTACAACATTATCGGAGTTTAGCAAAAGCAGTGATCATTGTTCGGAATGCAGCGGAATAAAACTAACGATAAATAAATGGAGGATTGGGGAAGCCTGTCCCATCACTCCTCATGCTCCTCTGCCGAGGCAGGGTCCCACTCGACTGTCCAATCCGGTGGCAAGGTGAACGGACAAGTCACTCCAGCAACCATGTCCTCCAGAGAACCTTTAAAAATTGTGCCACAAGCAAGGCTGAGTATACTAATACTCAGCTAGACTTACCCGTGTGAGGAGTCTACTCCTTTACCTCTAGACATGCAGCTATTTGGCTGAGGGGTTTGGTTTGCCAAAAGCACTAGCTGAGTCTAAAATCAAATTTTAGCTTTTCAAGTTTTAGTGTGACTCTCTTAAGACTAAATGTGTACCTAGCTACTCATTCATGGTATCAAACATTTAGCAATCAATATCTTTTGCCACGTCAACTCATTTCCACTTATTACTCAATGCAGTACAATGGATCAAGCAGTCTCATTAGCTGCGAGAAGCAGACGATTCGAATCGAGTTTTTATCCTTGCAAGGTAAACCTAAACACACGACGTGGTGAGGCACTCTGTCCCCACACACATCAACCGTCCCCATCGATTCCCTGACAACAGATCAGGGCTCACCGCCTTGGCGTACAATGCCTCACTGACCCCGACTGCCGTCATGCAGTGACCGCACTTGTACCCACCATAACCGGAATGGGAGACCACATCTCAGGTCCTCGTGAGGGGTAAAGTCTATGGGCAGGTTCACTCAGGTACTAGGCTTACCGATTTACCATATATCTCGGCATGTGTTTAGTACGTTCAAACGCTTGACACAGGTATCCGCACGTTAAATCCTTATTCCAATTTCATCTCGTAGACTACGCATCCCCATGGATCCGTGTCCACAGACCATCATCATTTTGATATAAAAATGGATACAAACAATTCCTGACCTCGCGCGAGTGCTAGAAAAATCACTCGACTTCTACCGAGATCCCTAATAGCATAGCAGCTACTCGACCTAGCATACTAGTATCCATCTCAAAAGGAATCCTGAGTTCATGCAACTAAGGTTTCAGTCAACTCCTACACTTAAGTGCACAATACAAGCCTACAAACATTAAGTGTAGTAAAATAGCATATATAAACGGTTATGCATAAAACCGGGGCTTGCCTTCCAAAGCTGGGGCAGGCAGATCCTCGATGGCAGACTCTGGGGCTGATTCCTGGGCTACCTCCTGAGCAACTCCTTGCTCCGGAACGAGGATGTACTCCCCATCAGCGAGATTACAGTCTATCGAATGCAATGAGTAAGATATATGCATAAAAATTATATGAAAATTTGTAAAGGTTATGCATAGCAAAAACAGTGCCTAAGTTTAGTGGTTCTCTAGGGTTTCTTTTGGGGTATACTTAAGGGTCTTGTACTTTCATCTTTGAGATTTTGAATGAAGTTACACTCCTTAATTATATTTTTATGTTCCATGAGTTCCTTGAAAGGTTTTGGTTGTACATTATCTATTTCTCCCAAAATTCCATTTTTCTTGTTATTTGCTTCTTATTAAGCATTTTTTTTGTTTTTAAACTATCATGGTCAGTTAACATTTTCGAAAAATGTTGTAAAAATTACAGTGGGTAAATATTTAACTCTGTGGGTTATCCTAGAAATTTGAGCTTGAAATTAATTCAGATGCTTTCTGTGTAAAATTATCAAAAGTAATGGTAAAAGGGCACTTTACACTATAGCTCTGATTTCTATGGGGTTTTTTGGGTCAACACTTATTTTTGTCAATATTTATAGGTGATATTAGGTCTTTGTGTTAAAAATTACAGAAAAAGACCTACTGGATATTTAGTTGTGATTTTCTGAAGTTTAATGCCAAAAGGGTACTTATAACTAACTTACTATTTGAAAAATATCAAACAACAAAACTTACATTTTTACTAGGTTCTTAATAACATATTATGAGTTATCCGAAGGCTTGGGGTGGTTTCTCCTTAGGATTATTTTTCTAAGATTTTTCCTAAGTATTCATTGTTTTCATAAAATAAAAGGTAATGCATTTCTTTTGTACTAACAGAGGGTCTAACAAAAATTTTTAGTGAACTATATTGAGTAAGTGAGATAGCAAAGATGTGGTTGCCCCCTGGTTCTTATTTTAAACTACCTTTTCTATTTTCTTTAACTTTGGGCCAAAATGAGTTTAAATGGTAACCCTGTCTTAAGTTGGTGCACTGAGGAGTGTACTATTTTTAAACAGGTTAGGGAATGGCTAAGTACCTCTCTGAATTTTCTTAACCCTAGTCTAACAGTGTAGCTATTTTTCCTTCTTTTATTTAGCTTTGGCCAGTTTACTATTTAATTCAAAACTTTAAAATATTCTGCAATACTTAGGGTGTTTTGTATTTTTCCTAAGTAGTTCACATTATTTAGAACCTAGCAAAATTGGTTTGACCAAATTTGGCTAAATAAAACTGATGTTATGAATTTTACAAGTTCTGTTTGTATTTAAATGAATAATATTTAAAAGGTTTTCTGGAAAACCAGTTTACACCGAGGACCCTAGGGTTTTCTTTAACCAACTCTCTCACTTATGCCACTGCGCAACTATTCCTCTGAGTCGCTGACCATTCAAAAACCCCCTGACTTCTTTTCCTTCTTCCCCGAGGTCCCTCCCCCCTTTTGAACAGTACCCGCCGAAGGAAATAGTGCGGCGCGGCTTACCGGCGGCGAGGGAGGTCCAGCGAAGGGCGGGGTTGGCTTCAGGAAGTCCTTGTGGTCACGACAAGATACGGCTCGACGACGGTGATGGCCGGAAGCGGCCGGTCCACGTGCGCAGGCAGGCGAGCTCGTCGGCGGCGTGTGCTCCGGCCTATACATGGCGATATAGTTCAATCCAAGGGAACGAGGAGCTTCACGGGGCACTAAGGAGTCTATCCACGCAAGGAATTGAAGAAAGGCTCACCGTGGAGCTTGTCTACGCTCATCGGCGGTCAGGTGAAGTCCGGTGACCTTGATCGGTGTCTCCGGCGAGGCAGAGCTCGATTTCTCGCTCTGGGAGCTTCACCGAGGCACGTAGAGTCTCCCTCGAGGGTCGGACGGGGCTAGGAATGGCTCGACTGGCCGGTCTACGGTGGTGGGTGCTCGGGCGGCTGCTTGCCACGCCGTGTGGAGGGCAAACGCCGGTGATCTTGCTCTCCGGCGAGGTCGAGAGCGAGCGGGGGCGTTACGGTTGAAGCCTTGGATGGCTTTATAGGCGCGGGCACGAGCAGTGGCACGGGCTTGGCTTGGCGCGGCATGGGGCGCGCGGGTTCGGGCACCGGGGCGTGCTCTAGCGAGGTCAGGGCACGTCGAACACGTGGAGGTGTGTTTCTGCCCTTGTTCAAACGCTTGCTGAGATCGCAAACGTGTGAATCTTGGCCAAAAATCCTGCGCAGACCTCTTCTTGGCACCTATGGCTATCTCTTGTATGTGAGTTCCAATGGGAGATATCCCTAGGTCAGAAGATATGTGGACGCCAAATCTAGGTTGTCTCACTGTTCACCCTGAGACAAAAGTGATGTCAAATCATGTCAAATTGTTTTGGCTCGGGTTCAAATTTTTTCCAGTGGGTTCCTTAGGTAGTTTGGCTCCTTTTTGGTATTCAGACCAAGTGGTTTTCGCGCCATTTACTAAGTGAACACGCCTGATCTTTAGATTAGGGTTCATTTTCACTTAGAGAAGATTAGAGAGCTCTAGTGTGCTCTCTGCTTAAAGAATGGATTTGGGGTCTTTAAGGGGCCTTTTTGTAATGTTTCCCCTCTGCATTTTATAGATTTTAGTGTGTACTTAAACTTTGGTTAAGGATTAGAAACAAGAATTGGCCATTTGATTATCTTGCCCACTAATCCCTTGCTTGGAAGTCTAGTGTTTTAAGGGGTCTAGGGTTTATCCTCTTTTGCCTAAGGTGATAATTGCTCAAAATGTTTGGGTAAAGCTTTTGTCATTAACATTTCTTAGTTAATCCATGGTTTCCAAGGTTTTGGTACTCCCTCTCCTCCACTTAACCACATGAGATAACATGTCATGGGTGTCAGTAGGGAGTCATGGCCTTGGGTAACACCTATGGTGTTACAGCCCTCCCCCCTTAAAGGATTCTCGTCCCGAGATTTGGGTATGGATCCTTTAGAGGGGTACCAAGAAGGTGGGTTTGTGTGTTGTAGATTCTTTAAGCCAAGTTTCTCTAATTATCTGCTCTTCGAATGTCATCCTCTTTGCAACTTCAGAAGGAAGTCCTTTTAAAATTATTGCCAAAGCTTACTTTACTCTTAACGACTAGGTTTTTCTTATATTTTGATACAAAGGGCAGGTGGGGGTGGGGTTTAGGATTACGTACCGACTCTTTTGGGCAGAGAGTCAGGGAAGCGAGAACGTAGGAAATCCTCAGTTTCCTAAGTAGCCTCTTCTACTGTTGGTGGCTCCACTGAACCTTATACATCTTGATCGACCTTGCCCGAGTTAATCTCTCCTTTTGGTCCAATACCTTGACGGGGTGCTCTTGATAAGACAAGTTTGGTTCTATCTCCAATTCTGGTTCCGGTAGCACTTCTGTGGATAAGCGGACACACTTCTGTAGCTGAGATACGTGGAATACATCATGAACTGCTGATAGATGAGGTGGCAACTTCAATTGATATGCTATAGGCCCACAAGTCTCTTTGATCTCATAGGGCCCAATGTAGCGAGGAGCTAACTTTCCCTTGATTCCAAATCTCTGAATACCTTTGTTGGGTGACACTTTAAGATAAACATGATCTCCCACTTCGAATTTGTAGAGGCTTCCGCCTCTTATCATGATAGCTCTTTTGCCTGGCCTGAGCAGCCTCTAAATTCCTCTTAATGATTCTACTTTCTCCTCTGCTTCAAGTACCAGGTCAGGTCCAAATATTTCCCTCTCTCCAGCTTGTGACCAATTTAGCGGTGTCCTACACCTTCTCCCATATAAGGCCTCGAACGGTGCCATCTTTAGGCTGGACTGGTAGCTGTTATTATAAGAGAACTCTGCTAATAAAATACACTTGTCCCAATTCTTCCCATAGTGCAACACACATGCCCTCAACATGTCCTCGAGAATTTGATTCACTCTCTCTGTCTGACCATCTGTCTGAGGATGGTAAGCTGAGCTTCTAATCACAGTGGTTCCAAGTGACTTTTGAAGCTGCTCCCAAAAGCGTGCCACAAACAGTGCCCCTCTATCAGATACATTAGTTCTCAGAATTCCATGCAAACGCACTATTTGGTCAACATAGATTTCCGCATATTTCTCTGTCTTGTGGGTGGTATGCACTGGTAAGAAATGAGCGGTCTTAGTCAACCTATCCTCAATGACCCAAATAGAATCGTGGTGCCGGGAGGTATTGGGCAATCATACAATAAAATCCATGCAAATATCCTCCCATTTCCAAGATGGTATGGGAAGGGGCTGTAAGGTTGCTTGCTACCTTCAAATGACTGGCCTTGACTCTTTGGCAAGTGTCGCATTCAGATATATACTTAGCAATTTCTCTCTTCATCCGGGTCCACCAATACAAAGATCTGAGATCATGATACATCTTGTAACTGCCGGGGTGTATGGAGAATTTTGAAAGGTGAGCTTTGTCCAATATTTTCTTTTTGAGCTTGGGATTCTTAGGAACAACCAAGCGGTCTCCAAACCATAGAACTCCCTTGCTGTCCTGAAGGAAGCAATTGTATTTATCTACCTTCTGCTCGAGCATTTATTTGATGACTTGAACACCCTTGTCACCAATCTGGGCCATAATTATCTGCTCATGTAGAGTGGGCTCTACTGAAATATAGCTTAAGGTACCTGAGGAAACAACTTCCATGTTCAGCTTGCACAATTCATCACATAGAGTGGCGATCTTGGAATCCATACTCACACAGTTGCACTGGGCCTTCCGACTTAAGGCATCTGCCACAACATTGGCCTTGCCAGGATGGTAATGTACTTCCAAATCATAGTCCTTGATTAATTCCAACCATCTTCTTTGCCTCATATTCGGATCTGCCTAGGTAAAAATATACTTGAGGCTCTTGTGATCGGTATAGATATTAAAGTGAGCTCCCATCAAATAATGTCTCCATATCTTTAGAGCATGAATTACGACAGCCAACTCTAGATCATGTGTGGGGTAGTTCTGCTCGTGAGGCCTGAGTGCTCGGGAGGCATAAGCAATAACTCTGTTGTCTTGCATCAAGACAACATCCCAATCCAGTGCGAAAGCATCGCAATAAACCTCAAAAGATTTGGTGTTGTCAGGTTGTGCTAACACGGGTGCTATTGTCAGATACTGCCTTAATGCATGAAAGGCATCCTCACATTTCTGACTCCATTCATACTTTACCCTTTCTTCAACAATTCAGTCATTGGCTTTGAAATTCTGGAGAAATCCGGAATGAATCGCCGATAATACCCTGCTAATCCTAGAAAACTCCGAATCTGCCGCACAGTGGTAGGAGGCTTTCCAATTCATCACTTCTTGTACCTTCTTAGGGTCAACCGATATCCCATCCTAAGAAATGGTGTGTCCCAAGAATTTAATTTCTCTCAGCCAGAAATCACATTTGGACAATTTAGCATACAACCGATGATCACGCAATCTCTGAAGTACTGTATGCAAATGCTTAGTATGCTCCTATTCATTCCTTGAATATACCAGAATGTCATCAATGAAAACCACCACGAACTTGTCTAGTTCCGGCATGAACACCGAGTTCATCAAATACATGAAATATGCCGGGGCATTGGTCAGCCCGAAAGAAATCACCAAGTACTCATAGAGTCCATATCTGGTAGAGAAAGCTGTCTTCGGAATATCACTGGCCCTGATTTTTATGTGATGATAGCCAGAGTGAAGGTCTATCTTGGAAATACTTTGGCTCCCACCAACTATCAAACAATACATCAATGCGGGGCAATGGGTACTTATTTTCATGGTCACTGCATTGTGAGGGCGGTAGTCAAACACACAACCTCAGACTCTCATCCTTTCTTCTTCACGAACAAGACTGGACATCCCCATGGTGAAGTACTGGGGCGAATGAATCCTTTGTCTAACAACTCTTGTAACTGATTTTTCATTTCTGCCAACTCGGCTGGAGGCATCCTGTAAGGTCTCTTGGATATAGGTGCAGTTCCTGGTTGCAACTCAATTGCAAACTCTATGTCTCTGTCGGGTGACATCCTTGGCAATTCATCTAGAAAAACATCTGGGTATTCACAGACCACCGGAATTTTCTCTACAGGTGACTCTATCATGGTAAAGGCACAGGAACGGGTACAACCCTGGTTAGGCAAATACAATATAGTCTCACCACAAGTAGGGGAGTGGATCTCAATGGCCCTGGCTGCGATGTCAATTACTGCCTGATGCCTCGATAACCAGTCAGTTCCTAAAATGATGTCCACACTATCCAATCCCAAGATGAGGAGGGTGGTTTTAATTATAAGACTACCAAACTTTATGGCACATGCCTGTTGATTTGATAGGTGGCAACCCTGCCTCCTGGTGTTGAGATTGTAATACCCCCCATCGGTGTGATGGAAAGGTAACTGACATTTGACACTAAATTTGCACTGATAAAACTGTGTGATGCACCAGAATCAAAAAGAATGATTGCAGGATATTCAAAACGGAAAAGATACCAGTCATGATGGATGCTCCCTCTGGAATATCAACCATGGTGGTGAAGTTCAGCCTGCCTTGTCTCACTTGCACCTTCTGTCTCTTGCCTTGGTTCTGATTGGAATTCTGCCGCTGCCTCTGCTGGTTCTTGGGCAATTCTTGGCATAGTGTCTAGTGCTGCCACAAGTGAAACACCTGTTGTCATTTGCCTGACGATACTACTGTGGTGGTTGGTTATTGCTTCTCTGAACTGGGGGTTGAGAGCAGTTGGGTGCCTACTGCTACTGTTGTGGTCGGATCACCCATCGTCCCTGCTGCTGTTGTGGCCCCCTGCTCTGGGTGTCCAGACACAATCCTGAAGTGCTGAGGCTGAGCTGAAGGTCCTGCCATAGGGTCTTCCTCTTCTTTTCTGCCTGACGAGCTGTGATGCAGTCCTCCTGGGAAATGGCCATGTTGACTAACTCATTGTAGCTATTGGCCCTGACTGTGTTGAGACGGTCGTGGAGCTTAGTACTGAGGCCCCTCCTGAACCTGTCCCTCTTCTTCTCGTCAGTGTCTGCATGATAGCCTGCATACTGACACAGGTCATTGAAGGCCTGAGCATACTGCAACACAGTACGATTCCCCTGAGTAAGTGCCAAAAACTCATTAAGCTTGCGGTCCATAATGCCTGCTGGTATGTGATGCCCTCTGAATGCTGCCTTGAATTCTCCCCATTCCACCACGTTGTTAGCTGGCTGCATGGCGAGGAAGTGATCCCACCATGTCCGTGCGGGTCCGCGAAGCTGCTGGGTGGCGAACCGGACCTTAGCCACATCTAAACAAACTCCATTAAGTAGTGGGAACTTGGATTCCACTACCCTAAGCCATACATTAGCATCAAGCAGATCCTCTGCCTGAGTGAACAACGGCGGCTGAGTACTAAGGAACTCCTGATAAGTGGCCGCTACTGGGGGACGCTGATGGTGATCACCACCACCATAGTGCTGAGGTGGTGGCTGCCGCCTGAGCCAACTGTCGCAGAATCTCATTCTACTGAGCCATCAGTTCTTGCATGGTAGGAGGCCGGGTGGCGGTGGTGGAGGAATGCGCTCATTCTGTCTACGGCGCGCTCTTCCTGCCATCTGAAAATTTAGGATGCTCTTAATATCATACGTTTGATGTCAGGGTTCATACGTGGTGAAAGGTTTTGAAAGGACAAAGCCAACATTTTCTTGCATAATTCATAAGAGATACCACATGACATAAAACTTTCTTCATAACTAAAGGTTGACACATCCACCATCCATAATTCCAAAAGAGTTTGTTACGATTACATCATTGACCCATAAGACTCAACTCTGTCTAGCCTAGTACCCCAAGGGTGCAAAAGCTAAGCTAGCTTCGAGGAGTTCTACCGCCACACACTTCTAATCTTATACTTGTATCCTAATGAGCAAACGAGGCAACGCTTGACTCGGGGGAAGGTGGTCTCCCTGAGCCAGCAGTGTCCAGACTGGATGCAGGCTCCAGCTCCTCTCCTCCCTCAATGTCAACATCCTCGTTGGCCTCCATGTCCTGAATCTCCTGATGGTGCATATCTAAGTGCTGGTTAGCTTCCTTAAGTTGCTGCTGAGTGTTTATAAACTGATCCTCGAGAACCTCGATGGTGTTCTCCCTGGCTCCTACTAGCTTTTCAAGCTCTTGAATCTGGGTGGCCATCTATTCCACCTGGAGGTATTTCTCCACCAGCTCAGTGGACAGGTCTACTACAAGGTCCTGCCTATTATCCAGGGTGATCTTGGTAGCCTCCACCAAGGCCATCAGTTGGGACATTGCTTCTGCTCGCACTTCTTGCAGACGATACATGGCATTCATGCATGAACCGTCAGGTGAGCAGTCTGCTCTGGGTAAAGAGCCCATATATCCTTGGCATGCTCCACTCGATCTTTCCACATTGGGTCGTCCTCCTTGTCAGCGGGGAACAAGCCAATGGGATGAGTAGACATCCCCAAGGGGTGAAAGCCACAGAAGGTCGTCAGCCCGTGGAGAGCAATGGCCTCGATAGTGTCCTTAGCCCGATACCCGAAAGACTCGGAGTCCAACGAAGGCTAGCCTGGCTGCAAGGGATGAGGCTCTAAGGTCATCCTCACCCTACAGCGGGGTACCCAGTGCTTCTCGAACAGCTGCACCACATACTGGGGAGGCGTCGTATAACCGGCTCCCTGAAGTACCTCCCACAAGATGCGGGGAAAGCCCTCTCGTGCAATCCCGTCCGTGTGGGATTGTGCGTTCTCTCCTTCCGAGGATTCGTGAGAAGTCATTGTGCACGGGTAAGCGTAAGCAGAAAAGAAAAAGAATTATAAAATAAAAGGGGATCAAAGCTTGGCCTATCGAAGGTTACGATAAGGTCACTGAGTGTACTTAATCTTTCATTATCTTGTATTTAAGTTCTTACCTAATTACCAAGTAGTTTAATTAAAGGATGCATGCATGCTCATCCTACACGACCTCACATCAACCTATAGGGAATAGGGAAAACCCATCCCTTATAGTAGCCTATAGGGCTCACTCAATTAGCCACCTAACTACCCTTCTATGATCCTAAGGCTTCACGCTCTATGTACATCCCTATCGCCTTACAGATCTATCTGACAGGGTTTCTAATAAGTTTTACTTTTCGAAAAGATGGTAATTATGGTTTATTGATTCCTCTGTGGTGGTACAAGCTCCGATACCAGCTGTGGCGGAACCGCCCGAATTATTCCAACTTAAGAGCCTAAGTCCCACCTTAAAGGCTAGACCACACTTAAATAGGAATAAAACGTTAGTCCCTCGGATCTAGTTCGACGAGGCCACTAACAGGATCAAGTACCACGTACTCACTCGATGGTGAGGCATAGAGCAAATACAATAAAACATAAAACCATACATTAAGGACTATTAAATTTATTACAACATCATCGGAGTTTAGCAAAAGCAGTGATCATTGTTCGGAATGCAGCGGAATAAAACTAACGATAAATAAACGGAGGATTGGGGAAGCCTGTCCCATCACTCATGCTCCTCCTCTACCGAGGCAGGGTCCCACTCGACTGTCCAACCCGATGGCAAGGTGGACGGCCAAGTCACTCCAGCAACCATGTTCTCCAGAGAACCTATAAAAATTGTGCCACAAGCAAGGCTGAGTATACTAGTACTCAGCTAGACTTACCCGGTGTGAGGAGTCTACTCCTCTACCTCTAGACATGCAGCTGTTTGGCTGAGGGGTTTGGTTTGCCAAAAGCACTAGCTGAGTCTAAAATCAAATTTTAGCTTTTCAATTTTTAGTGTGACTCTCTTTAGACTAAATGTGTACCTAGCTACTCATTCATGGTATCAAACATTTAGCAACCAATATCTTTTGCCACGTCAACTCATTTCCACTTATTACTCAATGTAGTACAATGGATCAAGCAGTCTCATTAGCTGCGAGAAGCAGATGATTCGAATCGAGTTTTTATCCTTGCAAGGTAAACCTAAACACACGACGTGGTGAGGCACTCCGTCCCCACACAAATCAATCATCCCCATCGATTCCCTGGCAACAGATCAGGGCTCACCGCCTTGGCGTACAATGCCTCACTGACCCCGGCTGCCGTCGTGCAGTGACCGCACTTGTACCCACCATAACCGGAATGGGAGACCACGTCTCAGGTCACGTGAGGGGTAAAGTCTGCGGGCAGGTTCACTCAGGTACTAGGCTTACCGATTTACCATATTTCTCGGCATGTGTTTAGTACGTTCAAACGCTTGACACAGGTATTCGCGCGTTAAATCCTTATTCCAATTTCATCTCGTAGACTACGCATCCCCATGGATCCATGTCCACAGACCATCATCATTTTGATATAAAAATGGATACAAACAATTCCTGACCTCGCGCGAGTGCTAGAAAAATCACTCGACTTCTACCGAGATCCCTAATTAGCATAGCAGCTACTCGACCTAGCATACTAGTATCCATCTCAAAAGGAATCCTGAGTTCATGCAACTAAGGTTTCAGTCAACTCCTACACTTAAGTGCACAATACAAGCCTACAAACATTAAGTGTAGTAAAATAGCACATATAAACCGTTATGCATAAAACTGGGGCTCGCCTTCCAAAGCTGGGGCAGGTAGATCCTCGATGGCAGACACTGGTGCTGACTCTTAGGCTACCTCCCGAGCAACTCCTTGCTCCGGAACGAGGATGTATTCCCCGTCAGCGAAATTACAGTCTATCGAATGCAATGAGTAAAATATATGCATAAAAATGATATGAAAATTTGTAAAGGTTATGCATAGCAAAAACAGTGCCTAAGTTTAGTGGTTCTCTAGGGTTTCTTTTGGGTATACTTAAGGGTCTTGTACTTTCATCTTTGAGATTTTGAATGAAGTTACACTCCTTAATTATATTTTTATGTTCCATGAGTTCCTTGAAAGGTTTTGGTTGTACATTATCTATTTCTCCCAAAATTCCCTTTTTCTTGTTATTTGCTTCTTATTAAGCATTTTTTTTGTTTTTAAACTATCATGGTCAGTTAACATTTTCCAAAAATGTTGTTAAAATTATAGTGGGTAAATATTTACCTCTGTGGGTTATCCTAGAAATTTGAGGTTGAAATTAATTCAGATGCTTTCTGTGTAAAATTATCAAAAGTAAAGGTAAAAGGGCATTTTTGTCACACCCGGGTTTTAGGGGCACCAAGACCCGGGCGCGAACATAAACACCAGGTATGCTGGGACCAAGTCTCACACATATGATGTATAGT
Organism: Zea luxurians; assembly: GCA_029449295.1. Classification (NCBI taxonomy): domain Eukaryota; kingdom Viridiplantae; phylum Streptophyta; class Magnoliopsida; order Poales; family Poaceae; genus Zea; species Zea luxurians. Next base: position 25,727,610 of record JAOPSE010000014.1, read on the forward strand.
GGCACAGGATCGATTGTCACACCTTTATATATAACAGGAGTTCTATACAAAATAAATAATTACATTATAAGGAGACAACGGTCCAGCAACCCCAAAGTTGACTGGGAGACGACGGCCTAGACCACTCACGAACACATCGCAGCATCCTCCAAGCGCCTCATCCAGCGGTACCTGTTCTTGACCTGTGGGGGGGGGTGTGAGACAGCAAGAGTGAGCTCACATACGTTCATCGCTCAACAAGTTGTGGGGAATAATGTGCATGAACTCGCCAAAGGTGGGAGCTCACGTGAAGTGTAAGGCTTACCAAAGAGGATGGTTAGAGCTGAGCATTGCTTTTAAAGTTGGTCAAAATTTTATTAGCAATTACTAAGTATAAGTAAATACCAACCCAATTAAGTAGTAGAACAAAAGTAACAACATCACCTGCGATGCAATGCATATGACAAATTGAATTTAGTTCCATAAGTTAATCATGTGAGGGTCCGAGCTGCTCATGACCGTGAGCACGGCTAGTATACCAGTTTTACACTCTGCAGAGGTTGCGCATCTTTACCCACAAGTCATGTTACCCATCTGCCAAGGGATCGCGACTTCCCATACACCTCTACCGAGGAGGCGAGGCAGGGTAACACTACGAGGCCTTTACAAAGTTCCACTAGCTTCAGAAAACCCGCTACAGTTTATAGGAAGCTCCAATGCAGGAATCCCTTGCAGGACCGCCATCGCAGCAAAATCCTCCCGAGGGCCTCCCTACACTGACCACTTCCCTACTGCCCTTGCCCCTTTCGGGTAAGGTAGTCTTCCACTAGCTTTCCTAATTAATCAGCCAAGGGGTCCCATTCCTCCCTTGTGGTAGCACTGTTTTCCCGGGTGGTCGCTCCATGTTCCAATTAACATAATGATCTTATCATGAACAGTAATAATAAACATATAATAAAAGTGTGATCATGAATAATGTACCTTCATACCCAAAACCACATAAAGCACTAGCAAGTACTACCCAAAAGGTTCAGTGGTAAACAAGGTATAAAGATAGACAAACTAGGGTAACCTATTGGGTCCCATCAAAATTAACCTATGCAGATCATTATGATTAATTAGAACATGAGTGGGTAAAAAGAAGTGATCAAGGGCACAACTTGCCTGGGACTTGAGATTCCAGATACCAGGATGATCTTCAGATGACACGTATCCTCACTGCTAAACGTAGCAATACAGACATACATAGTATAGGCAAA